>JAGPOY010004484.1:0-11890 GCA_018983105.1 Silene uniflora | reverse complement strand
AAAACCTTGCATCATCATCATTACCCTCACTAACTCGCTAAGTACGACACTGAGACTCAAATAAGATGACAATGATGACGTGGCATGTGATCCGAGGTGATGAAGTGGTAGTGCTAACGTGAAGTGCGGTTCCACGTAATACAGTGAAAGTGACGGTGTGGACTGTGGCAAACACTTCGAAGTGATGACGTAGCATGTGATCGAGGTGATGGCGTGGCACTGTCGACGTTGAATGCGGTTCGATGTAATACGTTGAAAGTAATGGCATAACACACACTTCAAGGTGATGACATGGCATGTTGCCTTAGATGATGAGATGGTAGTGCTAACGTGCGTAGAACACGGATCGACGTAATATGGTGAAAGTGACGGCGTCACACACCCATTTTGATAGTTTGATGTGATGACGTGACATATGGTTCGAGGTGATGACGTGGCATTCCGTATATATACATATCTTTTCTTAAAATTTTATAAGTCAATACCTATTTGACATTATCAATTTTAAGGAAGATATATTGTCTTGACCCAACGGTCAACCCGTTACGGGTCGGGTTTCGACCCGCTATTTACGGGTCAAAATGGGTTCGGGTATTTTTCGGGTTCGGGTTGAAAACACCGGGTCATTTGCGGGTTATTTACGGGTCGGGTTACGGTCGGTTTTCGGGTCGGGTCAGATTTTGACAGGTCTAGTTGGGAGTAATTTTTAAACTTTTTTTTTTAAAAAAGAAGTAAATTTTAAAAAGTGTATTTTAAAAAGAAGTTATTGATAATTTACTCTTTACCAAATGCAAAGTATCGTCATCCTCATAACCGAGTAAAGATGTCGTTTTACATTATATGTACCACAATTTCATCACCTCATTTTATTTTGAAATTTTGATCAACCACCTTTTGCAGCTTAAGAAAATTATAACATCTCATTCAGTTGTCAAATAAGAAGAAACAGTGGGAAATAAACACCCATGCATCTGTCTATTATCGTGCAATAAAAGGAAGTCTTCTCTGTAACCACCATATTACGAGATGAATTCTTAATCTTCTTGATAACGCCATGCTAACCCGCTTTCGAAATTCAACACAAAAATACATAAATTAATCAAATGAAATACTTTAGTAACAATTCGGTACAAATATTAATCTCGAATAATTAGTTAGACGGGAGCAGAAATACCCAATATCATTTAGAAATCAATTATCAATAAAATACAAAGAAACTACCGTAGAAGTCAAAAGCACAAAAAGTATAAACTATATGAGATTAACGGGAAATAAACGCATCATAAAATCAAAATCAAAATAACAAAAAGTATAAACTATATTATGAGATTAGTAGAAAATAGACGCACCGTATGTTGAAGATCCAAAACTAAAATCATGATTAGGTAAATGTGAGTTTTTCTAAAAGATACGGAAGAATAATATCTAAGTAACTCTTCATATCCTCTATTAAAAAATAAACATAAAAGTTAATGAGATTAATTGGACATTTATCTTTCATTTATGCTATCATATAAATTCAGTAATGAATTATTTTCATAATCAAGCATATCATAGTACATGGAGTATTTTAAGTGATTGTAGTAATGTCCCATGAAATAACTATTCATCTCCTCTATTAAAACCATAGAACTTAATGAGATTAATTGGACATTTATCTTTCATTTATACTAGCACATAAATTCAGTAATGAATTATCTTCTTAACCAAGTACATCATAGTATTTGAAGTGTTTTAAGTGATTGTAGTAATGCCACATGTCGCAAGAAAATGCTCATGCTAGGTTTTTTTATGTTATTTTATAAAATTAGGGGAACAAAAAATTTAGAAACTGACATTTAAAGGATTGTGGATAAACGAGAGTTGAATTGGCCGATGGTTTTGACATTCGAAGGGTTGTAGCTTGTGAATTATTTTATATAATCTTTATGGTGATTTGAAAAGTTAATACATGAGTTTAATGAGGTGATGATGGTTAATTATTGTATAAATAGGAGAAGAGTTATTATGCTAGAAGATGAAAATTATTTTGTGGCATCAAAATTAATATGAGGCTTTTAGTTTACCCAAGTATCATTTTAATTATATTTATGGATATGTGAATGTTGGTTGATGATGGGTGAGTTGGACGACAACTAAGTATAGAGAGTGACGTGGCTTTGACATGGCTTTTTCATAATGCTAGATGGCATTTTTGAAGTAGCCTTTTGATGCGTGTCGATACTACACCAAAAATAAGACCTAAGTCTACTAACTAGGTAGTCAGCGGAAGTATGGTCGATCTCCACAGGGAGGCCGACAAGATATCTGTTAAAGGTTCGCTAATTTGGTCACAAATTCGGGGGTTGTATGATTGGGTTTCTAAACTACGAAGGAATAAGGGAGAAAGAATGGAAGGAAGGTAAAAAGAAGGAAATAGCTAAGACAGTCGGTTCACCATGATTAATCAGTCTAGCAATCTAGGTCTCAGGTCAAAGCAAATACGATCTAAGGGGTAACGAACGTCACCTTTCGGTCCTTAATTCACCCTAAAACACAAATAACTTAGCTTTCGCCCTCACTACCGTGCCCTAATGTTCGCTACGAGTCTCACCCTTTACAACCTTTCGGTCTAGGTCAAGGCTTACTATGGTTTATAGTCTAACTGCGTCGACTCAATTAGGCTATATCAATTAAATGCAACGATAACAACATAGATCATATACGCAACGAACCTAATAAGGCGATTACTAATCTAACATGGTCATGGATCCCCTAAGTCTTAGCAAGGGAATTAGCTACGCAAAAATAACATAACTAAATAAAGCATAAGAGAAATACCGATTGAAAAGGAAAGATTGATTGCAAAGTTTAGATCCGGAAAAATAGAACAAAAGCAGCGAAATTGGAGTTTACTCCTCATCCGTCGATGATGCCCTGATTAGGGACTTAATCATCTTATTTATAGTAAAACTAATGCGTAATTTAACCTAATGTGTCACGGACCTAAAGCCCATAACTAAAAACTACTCGATCGAGGGTAAAATCCTCTCGATCGAAGATAAATCTTAAGCTAACCACTCGATCGAGTAAGTAAAGTACTCGATCGAGCTCTTCCTTCCCCTTAATCACTTGATCGAGCAGAAGAAGCTCTCGATCGAGCAAATAAGCTATCGATCGAACAGATTAAGTACTCGATCGAGTACTTCTCAGCGCGTAATTCCTGCTTCGCGCACTGAACTTCAAACGGCCGCCATTTCTTCGTTACTTATCGGAATCAAGCGATTTTTGTGGCGTTGGAAAGCTAAGAGGGTACGCTTTCACCTCCAACTGGAATAACTTGATTATCTGTTGTAGAACGCGAGATATGGCTCTCTAAAGTAGGTACTAGCGGCGTGAAGCTCTTCCTTTACTCGCCAAGCTCCCTTACTTCTACTAGTTTGTGCTTGGTCCACAACTTGGCCTTTTGACTTGATTATGGGACGGTTTCACGCTTCCCAATGCTCGAGTAATCAGCTCCGACTCAACTCATCTCCTAAATGTGCATGCTCGGGACAGTTTTGGCTCGATTTCCACTACTTCACAGCTTGTACGTATAAAATGGCAATGAAAGTATAAAGTAGCATATTCGGGGCATAAAGTGACATAATATCACCTAAATGGCATAGAAATGCGTGCTAAATTGGACCATAAAGTCTATATGAAATGCACGCATCAAACTTCCCCAAACCAAACCCTTGCTTGTCCTCAAGCAAACTAAATGCAACTAAAGCGGACCTAAAGGAAAGGAGTAAATCTCAGAGCTAGCTATAAGTCAATGCCAAACCGTTTAATGCACAATTCAACCATCACAAAGCTCAACACATAAGTGAACAAAATTTATGCATATCTTGAAAATAAATTGGACGTTCGACCTTGCAAGACTCATAAAAATTGGACTCTCACGGGTCACTCTTCTCTCAACAAGCAAATGGTAAGCAATATATATGTGAAAGAGAGAAGAAGAAATAGTCGCTCACCTAGACTACGACCGACATAATCATGCATGCAATATAATATGATAGATAATTCTAGCTACCGTACACACGCACAACCACCGTTTAAGGACTATCACGTGCCGAACAATTGCAAAATATGGATATGTCAGGCTAATTGGTAAGAAGGGGCAAAACAATAATGGGAATGTGAGGGTAAGTAGCCAAGCTAGTACCTAACAAAACCATGATAAAACTCATTCCGTTCTTCCAATTATCAAAAATTAAGCTCAATGCCTTCATATTAGGCATATACTACACAAGACTCCGAAAAATAATGCACCTTGTAAAATAATAATAAGCATAGGAGGTGTAAGAAATAATACTTGCAGCCAATTTCTTTTTCTATTATTTCTTTTTCGGTTTTTTTTCTTTTTTTTCTTTCTTTTTCTTCTTTTCTCATGAATACTCACTCCGATACAATAATAATGAGCCAAAATCAATAACCGTACAACATATACCGCAGAAACTACTAAACTAGCTCGGCAAAGGTAGGCTAAATATAGATTGTAGTTTCGGGCAATTGGCGGATTTGGCTAATGTGGAGTTAAATGGGGTAAAATGAGAAAGGGGAAAATGCAAAAGTCCTCTAAACATGTGATACCGTCCACAAACCCATGCGTGCAAGCAATAAGCAATTAAATATCATACTTGTGCAATTTAATGTTACATGACATGCAAGGAGTAACTACTCACATTCCTATATGAAACTGGTCATAAATGACACCAGTTTATTAGGCTCTAATCCTCAGAAATTATAAGTAGGTTGCCAAATTCTAAGTCAAGTCTAATTGTCCAAAATATTTTACAAGACGAAATTCGAGAAATCACTTTTGTTTTGCAATTTGAATCATGAAAGTGCAAGGAAGGGCAGAAAAATGACTTATAGTGCAAAATCATCATCGTAAATACTCCAATCCGACTCGACTATATGCAAAAATAAACGTGAATATTTTTTGATTTTTCGAAAAAACTTTAATTTTTATGTGATTAGTATTTTTTTTTGAATTGAATAAACAATGCATACAGAAACATAATAAACGTGATAACAGAAATGCAATAAAAACAATATGCAGACAGATATGGATGCATAACCTCCCCAAACCAACTTGTACAATGCCCTCATCGTACAAAGTAAAGGAAACGAAATGCAAACTAAGGAGAGAATGAGTCGAGAAGTTACAAGATCGCTCGTCACGTGAACCTCTCCCCAAACCGATCCAGGCGATCAGGGGCTCGATCGATGAAAAATCCAGCAAATAAGTGGTCGATCGAGTAAGAGTCATCTCGATCGAGGGAGGTGACTGGTCGATTGAGGAGCATCTTCAATTGGGTCGCTCAATTGAGTACAGCAGGCTCTCGATCGAGTAATTCAGGTGGCCAAATTGCTCGATCGAGTAATTAATGACTCGATCGAGCCATTGTCGCATCAGCAAGCGACAATATGGACCTACAAACATGCTAATAACATCCCAAAAGTACTACCAAAGCCAAGTCGATAATGTTCGCAGTCTATGTCGATCACAAAGCTAATTATTAAGCACACTAAATGAAATAAAAATAAAAAGTCTTTAAAAGTTCAAATAATGCGGTAAGATTCAACGGCTTCTGACTGAATGCAGTTATTTCAGCCATTACGAGCTTCACCACCGTCATCCATAGCACAACAGCGGAAAGACAGCGGCTCATCGCAGCATCCGTTTCGACTCTATCAGCCCTTTGTCGCAGGTTTCTTCTTAGGCGGAATGGAATCTTCAAATCCTCCTCCTGGGTCTTCTAACCTGTCAAGACCTATATAAGAAGAAACAAAGCGATGTTCCTCCATCTTGCTCCCGAGTTGGGGCGGGGGCGTCAAATCAAAAGCAGCATATGATTTAACGAAAGGCATAAAATTAACCTTATGAAAATCAACAAAAGGAATTATAGTACCTTCTATTGAACAAGAACGATCTGCGTTTACCTTCTCATCGCTAGTCGGGGCAAAATCGAGTGAGGAATCTTCGCTGACCGCAGCTACTGTGGTCGATCGAGCAACTAGATCACTCGATCGAACTCCTTCTTCCCCAAAATCACTCGATCGAGTAACATAGTCACTTGATCGAGTAACATCCGCACCAAAACCACTCGATCGAGTATTACCATCTACTCGATCGAGTAACTCCTCGTCAAAATCAGTCGATCGAGTACTTTTGACCACTCGATCGACTGATTACCTTGCTGTATCATTCGACAGAATATAATAGCTTTCGCGGTCGAACTGATCAAAAGATGAAACGTTGAAGACTTCCTCGAAATCTGAGTCGTACATATCATCGGGCTCGGTTGTCACTTGAGCTAAACGATGCATAAGACCCTTGATAGAAGCATCTCTCGATTCTTCCACTTGTTGCGCTTGAAGAGCAAGTGTCGCTATTAACGCCTTTAGCTCATCGAAGTCTTCATTGTTGGCAGCAGGAGGGGGGTTTTGTTGCAGCGGTGAAGAGGGATAAGAGGGCTCTTGAAAGCCACGCTGATAGCACGGATGTGGTGGTGTATAACTGCGCGGTGGGAACGAATCATATTGACTTTGTTTATACCGTCGATAGGCACAAACTTGGTCAGAACCTGCAAAATAAAAAGCTGCATCGTGTCCCACGACACCACATCTCTCACAAAATTCCACCTGTTGCTCCGGTGAATGGAACATAGGTGGGCTCTCCCGAAACATTGCCGATAGGACCTGTAAGACCTATCAAAACAACACTAAAGAAGAGATAAGATCTGCCTCAGGGAATTTTATTCCCTAAGACGGAAGAAATTAACGAAACGATAAAACAGATAGGGCAATTGCCTCCCCGGCAACGGCGCTAAAATTTGATGCGTGTCGATACTACATCAAAAATAAGACCTAAGTCTACTAACTAGGTAGTCAGCGGAAGTAGGGTGGATCTCCACAGGGAGGCAAGATATCTGTTAAAGGTTCGCTAATTTGGTCACAAATTCGGGGGTTGTATGATTGAGTTTCTAAACTACGAAGGAATAAGGGAGAAAGAATGGGAGGAAGTCAAAAAGAAGGAAATAGCTAAGACAGTCGGTTCACCATGATTAATCAGTCTAGCAATCTAGGTCTCAGGTCAAAGCAAATACGATCTAAGGGGTAACGAACGTCACCTTTCGGTCCTTAATTCACCCTAAAACACAAATAGCTTAGCTTTCGCCCTCACTACCGTGCCCTAATGTTCGCTACGAGTCTCACCCTTTCCAACCTTTTGGTCTAGGTCAAGGCTTACTACGGTTTATAGTCTAACTGCGTTGACTCAATTAGGCTATAGCAATTAAATGCAACGATAACAACATAGATCATATACGCAACGAACCTAATAAGGCGATTACTAATCTAACATGGTCATGGATCCCCTAAGTCTTAGCAAGGGAATTAGCTACGCAAAAATAACATAACTAAATAAAGCATAAGAGAAATACCGATTGAAAAGGAAAGATTGATTGCAAAGTTTAGATCCGGAAAAATAGAACAAAAGCAGCGAAATTGGAGTTTCCTCCTCCTCCGTCGATGATGCCCTGATTAGGGACTTAATCATCTTATTTATAGTAAAACTAATGCGTAATTTAACCTAATGTGTCACGGACCTAAAGCCCATAACTAAAAACTACTCGATCGAGGGTAAAATCCTCTCGATCGAAGAGAAATCTTAAGCTAACCACTCGGTCGAGTAAGTAAAGTACTCGATCGAGCTCTTCCTTCCCCTTAATCACCCGATCGAGCAGAAGAAGCTCTCGATCGAGCAAATAAGCTATCGATCGAACAGATTAAGTACTCGATCGAGTACTTCTCAGCGCGTAATTCCTGCTTCGCGCACTGAACTTCAAACGGCCGCCATTTCTTCGTTACTTATCGGAATCAAGCGATTTTTGTGGCGTTGGAAAGCTAAGAGGGTAAGATTTCACCTCCAATTGGAATCACTTGATTATCTGTTTTATAACTCGAGATATGGCTCGCCAAAATAGGTACTAGCGGCGTGAAGCTCTTCCTTTGCTCGCCAAGCTCCCTTACTTCTACTAGTTCGTGCTTGGTCCACAACTTGGCCTTTTGACTTGATTATGGGACGATTTCACGCTTCCCAATGCTCGAGTAATCAGCTCCGACTCAACTCATCTCCTAAATGTGCATGCTCGGGACATTTTGGCTCGATTTCCACTACTTCACAGCTTGTACCTATAAAATGGCAATGAAAGTATAAAGTAGCATATTCGGGGCATAAAGTGACATAATATCACCTAAATGGCATAGAAATGCGTGCTAAATTAGACCGTAAAGTCTATATGAAATGCACGCATCACCTTTTAATAAGGTTTTATAGATGGGTAGTAATGAAAGAAAGGGAAAATTGTAAGCATTCTCCAACATATGACACCAACCACTAACCCGAATGTATGCAGGCCATAAGCAATTGAATTTCATATTTATGCAATTTGATGTTACATGTTATGTAAGGAGTAACTACATACTCACAATCCTACATGAAACTGGTTATGAATGACACCAGCTTATTAGGCTCTAATCCTTAGAAATTATAAGTAGGTTGTCGAATTAACGGGTCAAGTCTAATAGTCCAAAACAGATTCCAAGACAAAATTCGAGATATCGCTTTGTTTTCGCTAAACAGGTCGTGAAAGTGCAAGGAATGGCATACAAATGACTTAGTAGTGAAATTTCATCATTGAAAATACTCCAATCTGACTCGACTATAAGCAAAAGTAAACGTAAATTTTTTGAGTTTTCGAAATTTTTTTTAATTTTTATGTGATTTTTTTTTATATATTTTTTTGTTTTGAATTGAAACAAACAACGCATACAGAAATGCAATAAATGTGATAACATAAATGCATGAAAAACAATATGTAGACAAGATATGAATGCATAACCTCCCCAAACCAAACTGTACAATGTCCCCATTGTACAAAGTAAAGGAAAAGAAATGCAAACTAAAGAGAGTGAGTCGGAAACTTACAAGAATGCGCGTACCACAGACCTCCCTAACCCGAACCGGTCGATCGAGTAGAAATGGCAGAATGCCCATCGATCGAGGAAGGGAGTTGCTCGATCGAGGGAAATAAGTACTCGATCGAGTGCTCTAGGAAGCTTCATCGCTCGATCGAGCATATGAAGGACTCGATCGAGCCATTGTCGCATCAAAATAACTCAAAGCACGCAACAACCGATCAAATACCTGCGCATGTGCTACACAAAACTGTAAGTAGCACCATAAAATAGTGATAGCATAGGAAATTAAAATGTAATAACATTTAAGTCTAACGAATTTCCTATGACAGCTCCTAAAAACATCCACAAAATTATTCCTCCCTCCAGCTAAGGGCGGAATATAAAAGCTTAAATTAACAGCAGGTGGAAAATAAAGCAGCTCAGGAGCATTTGACTCAAAGATAACGCGAATAGAATGTAGATGCTTAGACGGGTAAAGACTGTGAGGTGGAGGGATCTGGTCTGCTAAAGGAGAAGGTGGGTATTCATCCCAAATGAAAGGGACGGTAAAGTCAATTGGGTCCTCTATAATAGGTTCATCTACTATATCATCGTAACTATCTCATTTAACCTTAAGATAGTCAAAAATTTTCTCCTCACTTCCCTTATCACTAGACTCGTCAGTAGGGAAGTTCTCAAAGAGACCCTCCCAGTCGTCCTCACTATCTGTGGAAGAATCATAAATGGGTTCTAAATTTTCCCTACAGAAAGGATTGTCAACTACGCTAGTAGTCTCCTCTATGTCTCCGTCAAATTTTATAGCATCCTCTATATTGGTTTCTAAAGTCTCACCCATCCCCTCGTCTGAGTCAACATGAAGAGAGAAATTGGGTTTAACAGTTTTAGCAGCAAACCAATCAAAAAATTCTAATACCTCTTTTGCGGGGATTCCATCAAAATCCGCCTTACCTTTAGCCTCGAGGTATGCTCGCGTAGGGACATTCATTCCCTTGATGATAGACCGGCAGATTTGATCTCCCGAAACCCTTCCTCGTCTTGGTTCGAGAAACTCCTCCAACCTGTCTATATAAGCATCAAAGCTTTCGTTCTCATCCTGCGGAAATCTAAGAACGGAAGACATAAGAACGGTCTCAAGGAACCGAAGTTCCTTGAGACATAAGACAAACTAAACAAAAACAAACAGAAAACAATTGCCTCCCCGGTAACGGCGGCAAAATTTGATACCGGTCGTCGCAGTATCAAAAATAAACCTAAGTACAACTAACAGAAGCTAGTGGTAAGTAGGGTCAATCTCCACAGGGAGGCAAAAGTTCTATTTGCTAATCTAAGTCCGTCTATGTAACAAATTTTGGGGCTTTGATTGTTTTGTTTGCTAAACTAAAGTAGAGGAAAGAATAAAAGAGACTAACAATAAAGAGAGGGAACTAGGATTGTCGGGTCACCAATGAATGTCAGATAATTGCAGCTAAGGTCACAGATCGGTCACTTGTATCAATCTAAGGGGTAATGAATACGTCCTTTCCGTCCTCTACTCGCCCTAAAACACTACTAACTTAACTTTCGCCCTCATTAGAGTGTCCTAATGTTCACTGCAGGTCTTACCCATTCCAATCTTTCGATCTAGGTCAAGGTGTACCAAATCAACTAGCCAAATGCGTCGACTCAAGCAGCTAATTGCTATTAAATGCAGTGATTAACAACAAAGACTTGATTTTAGTAACAAATATGTGAAACCTAATTAGAAATTATCATCAATTCATCGATTCCCCTAGATCCTAGCGAAGAAATTAGCTACTCGTGCTATTGATGTTGTCAATATCGAATATAATGAAATAACTAATGGCAAACATATTGTAATTATAATAAAATCGGATAAATGAAACTAGGGCAGAGAATAAGAGAAAAGAAACAAGAAATAAAGTAACAAGGGAAAAGATTAAGATTAAAAGGGAGGAAGGAAATACAATGTCAAGAATTCCGACGTAAAGAACACAAGATCCGAGCAATAGTAATCCCAAAACTAAGTTACAGTGAAGAGTTTTTGAAAGAGAGTAATAATGGATGATATTGAATTGATCGTCTTATTAGCCGAGCTAATCTGTTATTTATAATGTTAATGACAAAGTGTAACACTATGGATTTACGAGCATAGGTAGCTCGGCCGAGCTAGGAGTAGCTCGACCGAGCAGCCTGACACTTAGTGGAATTTTACGAGTTGTCTAGTTTCAAAAGTTCCTGGAACGATTTCAGTCGGCCGAGTCACTTTGACTCGACCGAGCTCAAAGTAGCTCGGTCGAGCCAGATGTAGCTCGACCGAGCCGACGGTCTGCAGATGCGAATTTCCGGTTTTTGGACAATAAGTATAAAAAGGAAAGTTGGCTTTCATAATCATTTTTTACAAATCTTAAACCCTAATTTGAAGAGTAAAACATCAATAAGCTTTCCTTGGAATACTATTGCCCTAATTCTCAAGGATTCGAATCCAGATCTGCGGTAAGTAAATCAATTCATCTCTAGATTGTTCATATCGATAGTAAACCCTAATTAGTTGTTTAGATTGAGATTAGGACCGATCTTGATTATGTTTATGTATGTTTAGGTGACGAGTTCGTAGAAGGGGATTTCTGCGATTAGCATAATTATTATCTGTGTGAAGGATTTGCGAATAAGGTAGGTTATCCTACTCAGTTTTTCTGTAGTTTGCATAAGACTTTCTTGTATGTGCATATGTGATTGTGAACGTTAATATTGTCAATTAAGTTGTGATTATGAGTGGCTGAGTGGTCACCGTGAGAAGGTGGTAACGCCTATGGTCGCCTCCTGGTCTTCTCAGCCAGGAGGGGTGTGCACATTAATGGCTTAGGTTTTTAGGTGG
>JAGPOY010004483.1:0-11891 GCA_018983105.1 Silene uniflora | reverse complement strand
CTACGTCCACTTGGCCACTAGTTGCATCCACTTGGCCACTACAGGACAAAAGGGGAAGTCTATAAATACTCCTTCACTCTCAACGTGAAAAGGATCTGGAATCCGAATATTATCCAATCATCCAACATACAAATATCCACTCTCTCTCATCACTTGGTATTAACTCCCTTATCTCTCCTCAATTACACTTACCTCTAAGTCACTAACTTGAGCGTCGGAGTGAGTTCGCACGGCCCCAAGTCGTGCCCTCCGTTTGTTCATTGTGCAGGAAGATACAAGGATCAAGCCTCCATCCGACATCTTACGAGCTTACGTGTACAACAAACTTGCTCCTTAATTACCCTCGTAATTACACCCGGAACACTTTTAATTTGAGTTTGAGTTTTTAGTTTTATCATTGTGTATTTAATCCTATTCGACAGTATTTCCGCCACTGTTTTGCACTAGATTTTATAGGGGATTACAGTATGGCCTGTTGCGGTTTTAGGTGTGGTTCTATCGGCCCAGAGGACCAGAGGCAGCTCCTCTGCCCATTTGCCCCCTCTCTCCTCCAGCTTCTTCTTTAGGTTTTCCACAATGATTTTGTTATTGGATTCCGCTTGTCCGTTGGACTGGGGGTTCCTAGGGGTAGACTTCTGAATGGAAATGTTCCACCTAGCACAAAAAGCTTCTTTCTTATTTCCAATAAACCGAGAACCATTATCACATATTGCCACAGATGGAACGCCAAACCTGCAGATGATATTACGTTTAATGAAAGATATAACCTGAGATTCTTTAACCTCGGAAAATGACTCTTCTTCTATCCACTTGGAGAAGTAGTCTGTCATGGCAAGCATGTAGGTCTTACTTCCTGGTGCTTTGGGCAATCCATACACGACGATGTCCATTCCCCATTTCATGAAGGGCCAAGGTGAGATGACCGGATGCAGAGGCACTACTGGCTGGTGGCTGACATGTGCGTGCCTCTGCCAAGGGTGACACTTTTTTGCAAATTCCACAGCATATTTGCGCATTGTGGGCCAGAAGTACCCCTGCCTCAGCGCCTTGTTGGATAGGCTCCTGCCCCCTGCATGGTTTCCACACTCCCCGCTGTGGAGAGCATGCAAAACAACCTCAGACTCTTCCCGATCCAGGCATCTGAGGTAGGGTCCAGTGAGAGATTTCCTGCACATTCTGATCCTATCAACACAGTTCGTTCTGGATGCAGCGCGTCCAGGGTGACTTCGTCTAGTTCTGCCTGCGGAGGCTCAATGTACTCCTCTTGGATGCGCTGGCTCTGTGATTGCTATGCAGGTGGGCTGGCCGTCAACTTCAAGGCTACTCTGTAGCAATCCTTAGCATCCTCTTGGTCTCCACGTATCTCTTGTACCCCCCTAGGTGTTGGAAACTTCAGGCACTGGTGGTACGTTGAGGGTATTGCTTTCATCTCGTAGATCCAGGGCCTGCCAAGGATTACATTGTAAGTAGAGGGTTCATCGATAACCAAATACCTTACCTGCTTGTTGACACCTCCGGCGTAGGGGGCAATGATAATTTCGCCAAGGGAGTGCTTTGTTTCGCCGCTGAATCCGACCAAAGGGATAGCCTTCTTTGCTAGATCTTTTTCACGGAATCTCATGCCTTTGAGTGTCTCTAGCATGATTTGGTTGACAGAGCTTCTGGTATCTACTAGAATCTTTTTCACTGTGCAATTACCGATCGGGAGTGCGATGATTAAGGCGTCGTGGTGCTGTTCCGGAGTAGATTGTGCGTCTGTTTCATCCAAGGTGATCGCAGGCAGGTCATGGCGGCTGATTCTGCGAGAGGATTCTGGTTTCTCTCCCTTTATCACGGTGGCATGCCTCTTTTTTGCTGAATATATCAGCCTGCATAATTCCGAACCACCTGTAATGACATTCACAATTCTAGTGCAAACAGGAGGGGGAGAGGGCAGAACCTGATCTGTGGAATTAACTCTGGTAGAGCCTCTGGGTAGGAGGTGATCAAGATTTCCTTGGTCATAGTGGTACTTGACCTCCTTCCTCAGAGAATGGCATTCGTCTGTGTCATTGATGTTGCTGTTATGGAACTCGCAGTTTTTGCTTGTGTCTTTTCCGCTGTTAGGGTATCTTTCTGTTTGCGGCTTTGGCCACCCGACTCTTCGACTTAGCTCCTTAAGGGCCTTGAATAGTCCTGCAAGATTGGTGTTGAAACCATACTCACTTACCTTCGGAGGCAGGTCTGCGTCGCTCCCTCCTTTCGTGCTTCCGGACACCGTATTCACATTCCTACTGTAGGGGTTTGGTCTCTCGTTTCTCTTTTCCACAAGAGCTTTTCTGGACATACGATCTACATCATAGACAGCTCTTCTGGGTACTGGGTCCTCCTCGAGCCTTATGGCTTCGAGTGCACATCTCTGAACCTCTTCGAAGGTCTTGTAAGGGTTCATGGTCAGCTCCTACTACAACAGATCTGAGTCCGGGTGAAGCCCATGGAAGAAGGCCCGTATGGCGGTGGTTACGTCGCATCCTGGATTAGACACCTTCTCCCTGTTGAACCGGTTCAGATAATCTCATAAGGTTTCCCCAGTTTCTTGAACTATTCGGTACAGGTCGCTAGACTGCTTCTCTGGCTTTCTGCTGCTGGCGAACTCTGGTGGAATGTGTTTACGAGATCGGCAAAGTTTGCTATGCTCTTGTTGGGTAAGCTGATAAACCACTGCAAAGCTGCTCCGGACAACGTGGATTCGAATCCCTTGCACATGCAAACTACTTTCAAGGGCCATGTTGCTGTTATCACCATCATCTTCTGCTTATAGCGGTTAACGTGATCGATCGGGTTTGTGGTCCCATCATGCATAGAGCGTCATCGCTGGCGGTGCACATCCTTTGGGGATGCTGGTGAGAGTTATGCCGTCAACAAAAGGAGAATCTGCGTAGCTGTCTCGTGATGCCTTCTCCAGAGGGCGGGGTACGCCTGGTATCCTGTATAGTATGTCTCTCAGCTCTTGGTACTGTTGTTCCATCAGGTTACCTGCTCTTGCAAGAGTGTTAGAATCAGGCGGAAAGGAAACAGTAGGAGTACTCCTTGGCCAGGGTGCTCCAGGATATTGTCCAGGTGCTGGGTGACTTGTCGTTGGTGTTGCACTGATCAAGGATCCGCTGCCATCCCGGTGTCTGCTGTAGGGGTGCTTCTCCGATCCACGCTCCACTAGTGAGCTGGCTTCCTACTGGTGCTGCCGTACTGATGACTACCCCAGACTATCATCCAGGTGTTTGCTGGATCTGGGTTCCTGCAAAATATTGCGAGTTAGATCCAGGTAGACCGTTAGACCATGTATTACGTGGTGTCTACTGCAGCCTGGCTGGGTTGTCAAACGATAGGTATCCCAATCCTCGGGGCTCGATGGATCTACTCGGGGTTACTCCTTCAAGTTCAAGCCTGGTGACTGATGAGTCATATTTATTTACATTATATGCCTCCCTTTAGTAGTTTTAATGCGGTTTTCGTGCTAAGTTATACGATATATATGTCATTTATGCTAGAATGAGATACTTCTGCATTTCGGTGTGTTTAATGCAGATATGAAGCATTTGTGGAGCAAAAGACTATAATGAGCACCACAGAGTTGGCATGGAGGAACACACGAAGCATGGCACGGAAATCTAGGAAAATAAATGTGAAGTTACAACTAATTGATAAAATTAAGAGAGAGAGAATGAAGAGAGAAAAACCTCTCAAATAATCTGTTTAGGGTTTAGGGTTCTACTTCTTCATCCAGCAATGGCTAGAGAAAAGAGGAATAATTCTAAATCTAATATAGTAATTCGTATTAATAGTAACACAAAAAATCTAAAAAAATCACTAAATACTAGTAATACTTCTCATTTTAACAATTCTGGGTCTCGGTTTCAAACTCTGAATACAGTGGATGATGGCG
This sequence comes from Silene uniflora, assembly GCA_018983105.1. NCBI lineage: Eukaryota > Viridiplantae > Streptophyta > Magnoliopsida > Caryophyllales > Caryophyllaceae > Silene > Silene uniflora. The sequence continues at coordinate 7,969 of JAGPOY010004483.1, read as the reverse complement.
ATATGGAGGTCGGAAGTTGTTCACAAGCTTCGCCGGTAATTCGGCCATTCCAAATTCATGAGAACATGGAATCGATTGAGGAGGAAGGCTCGGTGGAGGAATCAGACTGGGAGGAGGTTTCTAGTCGGAGCCGATCATCTTGCTCTGCATCTTCTGATAGGGTATGGAATTTGCAACTCTCTGGTAGTGATGTAGAATCTGAATTGGAATTCTGGTCCACAACTGTCTATTGCTATGTTCTGGGTGCAAATCCCCCTTTTAAACTCATTGATGGGTTTGTGAAATGGGTGTGGGGTTTTACTAATTATGATAAGATTTTATTTCTGTCTAATGGAGTCTTCCTAGTTAGATTTTCCTCCGTTGCTATGAAAGAGAGAAGTTTGCAGTCTGGACCTATTTTCTATGACAATAAGCCAGTAATTGTGAAGGAATGGACTCATGATGCCAAACTTGTGAAGGAGAACATTGATATGGTCCCTATTTGGATCAGATTTTATGGTCTCCCTTTGAAGTTCTGGGGAACTGCTCTCCATAAGATTGCTGGACTAGTGGGTAAACCTGTTCGTAGTGATAGCAATACTATACTGAAGACATTCCTTGGGCATGCTAGAGTCATGGTTGAGGTTAAGATGGGGGAAGACCTGCCTGATGTCATTGTATTTACTGATGAGTTGGATGTGGTCCATAGACAAATAGTTCACTATGAATGGAAGCCAAAAATCTGTAATGAATGTAAAGGGCTTGGTCATCTAACCAAGGATTGTAGGGGGAAACAAACTGGGCGACCTCAGGGCAGGAAAATGTGGGTGCCAAAAAAGAAACAACCTAACCCTAATCCTGTGAAGGCCTCAATAGTTGTTCCTGATGGTGGGGATGTGTCTGTGAGTGTGCCTGCACCTGCTATATCTCAGGCCTTGATTCCATTTCAGGGTAGGAGATCAGGCTCTATTGAACCAGGTGGGCTCATTACTCCAAAACCTACTTCTGCTGTTCCTTTTACCCCTGCTAGAGTCATCACAAAATTGACTAGGCAAGAGGGTATGAGTATGGACAGTGGGAGAAGGACTTATATGGAGGTTGTTGAGCATTCTGTCTATAGGAGAGTGCTATCTGATGATTTGGGGAGTACCTCACCTAACATTGAAAATGGGTAGTTTGGGGTTTTGGAATGTAAGAGGAATAAATAGTGAGAATAAACAATCTGATGTTAGTTGGTTTTTAAATTCTAATAATGTAGGAGTCTTTGGTTTATTGGAAACTAGGGTTAAATCTAATTCAATAAATAAAGTTCATCATGGTATTGGAACCAATTGGAGTATGGTTAACAACATTGAACAACACAGTGGAGGAAGAATTTGGGTAATTTGGGATTCAGGCAATTATAATGTAGAGGGGATTAGTTGTGAAGAACAAGTCATTTACACTAAGGTGACCTACTTGCCTACAAATTCTGGATGGTGGATGTCAGTAGTATATGGGTTCAATAGATTGGCTGAGAGGGAGCCTTTATGGGCTTCTCTTATGAACATGAAGACTCACATTGTTGGAGCCTGGGTAGTTATGGGTGACTTTAATAACATTCTGGCTATGAGTGAAAGAATTGGTGGTGCTGAAGTGACTGCAGCTGAGATGAGGGATTTCAGGACTGCATTGATGAGTGTGGGCTATTAGACATGAGATGAGGGATTTCAGGACTGCATTGATGAGTGTGGGCTATTAGACATTCCTGCTCCATCAGGTTGGGAGACAATATGATAAGGAAGAAAGGGAGCTTCAAGTACTATAATATGTGGAGCAAGGAGGTTGAATTCCTTGATATAGTTAAGGAAGTATGGCTAACTCAGATCCCAGGTGTGCATATGTTTAAGCTGGTGAAGAAATTGAAGGCTCTTAAGAAGCCTCTCAAGGAGATGAATGGATCTGCTTTTGCTAATATTGAAACAAGTGCCAAGGTGGCTAAAATTCATATGTACAATACTCAGATAAAATTGCAAGAAGATCCCAGGAATTTGGAATTTCAGAAGAATGTGTATGAGGCTCTCAAATGTTTTAAGGCACTGGATGATGCTCGAAGAAGTTTCTTAGCTCAAAAAGCTAAGACTCAATGGCTTAATGATGGTGATGATAACACTAAATACTTTCATAGTGTTATTAAAGCTAGGAGGATGTCTAATAGAGTGCTCTTTATTCATGATATGGAGGGGACTCTCTGCACCACTGCTCCAAGTATTGAAGAGGCATTTATTAATTATTACCAGTCTCTTTTGGGTTCTAGCAGAAGAATGCAAAAAGTTCATGTACCTACAGTGAGGAAAGGAAGTGTCCTGAATGCTTTGCAAGGTGAGCAGCTGATTGGAGGAATCACTGATGCTGAGATTAAGGAGGCCTTATTCTCCATCCCAGCCAATAAGGCACCTGGCCCTGATGGGTATTCTTCTCAGTTCTTCAAGGATACCTTTGAAATCACTGGACCTGATCTTATTGCTGCAGTTAAGGAGTTTTTTAGGAATGGAAAAATGCTGAAACAGGTTAACTCAACTACTATCACCCTTATTCCTAAAAAAACCAGGCCTATTTCTGTTGCTGATTTTAGACCCATTGCTTGCTGCAATGTGGTCTATAAAGTAATTTCTAAAGTGCTGTGTCAGAGGATTGGTTAAGTCCTGCCTGGTCTGATCAGTCCTAATCAAGGGGCTTTCATTAAGGGTAGAGATATTGTTGATAATATCTTGATTTGTCATGATTTGGTTAGGCTTTACAACAGAAAAGCCTGTTCACCTAGGTGTATTATGAAAATTGATCTCAAAAAGGCATATGACTCTATAGAATGGGCCTTTATTGAGCAAATGTTGAGTGCATTGAATTTCCCTAGCAAGATGATTAAGTGGATCATGGCCTGTGTGACCACTCCCTGGTATACATTGTCATTAAATGGGAATAATTTTGGGTACTTTGAGGGGAAACGGGGAATCAGACAGGGTGACCCTATGTCACCTTTACTGTTTACCATATGCATGGAATATCTAAGTAGAGTGCTGGCTGAGGTGACTACTAGTAGGGACTTCAACTACCATCCTCTTTGTAGACCATTACAGTTGACTCATTTGTGTTTTACTGATGATCTCTTGTTATTCTGTAGGGGGGATAGACACTCCATTATTGTTTTACTCAGAGCTTTTGCTACTTTTTCTGTTTCATCTGGGTTAGAAATGAACAAGGAAAAGTCTGACATATATTTTAATGGTATGAGCACTGATGAAGTTGAATATATTCGCTCTGTGTCTGGGTTTAAGATTGGGAGCTTCCCCTTTAGATACTTAGGGATTCCTATATCTTACAAGAGAATGTCTGTGGGTGATTGTACCAGACTTGTGGAAAAGGTGGTTTGCAGGATTAGAGGATGGGGTGCAAGAAAACTAAGTTATGCTGGAAGACTTGTGCTCACTAAAGCTGTACTGACTCAGCTGCATTCGTTCTGGGCAAGAATATTTATCATTCCTGAAACTGTCATTGCTAGAATTGAGGGTATATGTAGAAACTATCTGTGGTCAGGCTCTGAGCAGTATCTGAAGTCTCCTTCTGTGGCTTGGGAGAAGATTTGTACTGAGAAGAAAGCTGGGGGGCTTGGTATAGTAAATTGCAGGATGTGGAACATTGCTATGATGGGGAAATATGTGTGGTGGTTAGCTTCCAAAGCTGATCATCTTTGAATTAAATGGGTGAGTCATGTGTATTTGAAAGATAAGGACTGGATGAGTTATCAACCTTCTGTGAATACCAGTTGGACATGGAGGAAGATTTGTGGAGTTAGTGACATTTTTAAGGATGCTGACAATTTGGGACAATGGTGTGGAAGACAGGGAGAATACTCTGTTGCTGATGGTTACAAATGGCTGCAAGGGGACAGACCTAAAGTTCCCTGGTGGCCAATTATCTGGAACAGGCTCACCATTCCCAAACATTCATTTATCACTTAGTTAGCAGTGCAGGATAGGTTGCAGACCAGAAGTAGGCTTAAAAGATTTGGTTTTCTGCAAACTGATACATGCTTACTATGTGATGAGCATGCAGAAGACTTGGAGCATCTGTTATATGAGTGTGCTTTTAGTAGGAAATGCTGGCATTTGTACGTGAATGGTTAGGTGTTCCTTTACCTGATCTTGACATATTAAGATGGTGCTTGCACTGGAGAACGAGGTCATTGTTGAAGAAGTTCACTCTGTTTGCAGTGGTTGGGGCTGTGATATACCACATCTGGAATACAAGGAACATTTGCAGAATTGAATTTCATGTTGTGATGCCTGAGAATGTGATCAAGCAAACCAAAATGATGCTAGGGCGAAGATGTGCAGGGACTTCCTGGCCAAATCAGCATGGCTTGGTATGGGGACCTTGGCTAAGTGTGTAATAGGGAGCAGATCATGATTTGTGTTGTTTAATGTCTGTTAATTATGCTCCAAATTGGTGTCTAATGTACTGAAACCGCTTGTAATCTCGTTTTTTGATTAATATATATTCACATTACACCAAAAAAAAGAAATCTAGGAAAATAAAGGAAGAGAATTGAAGAAGCGTAGAAGTAAGAAAGCTAGGCGAGCAAAAGAAGAGCTTCATATAACTAGTACCTAATTTGAAGAGCCATATCTCGAGTACTACAAATGATAATCAAGTGATTCAAATTGGAGGTGAAAGCTTATTCTCTTAGCTTTCCAACGCCATAAAAATCGCTTGATTCAGACAAGTAACTAAGAAATAGCGGCCGTTTAAAGTTCAGTGCGCAAAGCAGGAATTACGCGCTGAGACAACTCGATCGAGTTCCTTTTCACTCGATCGCGTTTCTCCCAATTTGTGATCTCCGCATTATTTTCTAAAGTCGGTTTATGTTTACTATAAATACCCAATTAGCCTAATATTATTATTTACGTCTTATTTACCCTAAAAACTCTTAGTTTAGTTTATTGTTATTATTTTTGGATCTAGCACTCTTTTATTTACGATACTAATTTTAATCTTTCCTCAATTATTTCAATTGCTTCTTTATTGTTCATCTTATCATGTTTTTAATTATGCTTTCTCCTATTATTATTGTTATTGTTGTTATTTCTAGCATGAGTAGCTAAATTCATAATCTAGGGTAAAGGGGGATCTAGGTTGATTAGAAGGGGGTTTATATTAATAAGTTGATTGTTAAATTGCTTTTAATTGTTGTTCAATTATTGTCTTGAATCTAATTAATCGATTACTGATCAGAGTTAATTAATTAGTGTTGTATAAATTGAGACTTTCACCAACCGGGTTAGAATCAATATAGGCTGTGATAATTGAATAGACCTAATTTAATGATAGCGACCGCATGTTAAGTTAGATCTAAAGGACATAATAGAATCGACCGATCTTATGGCCTTAAACAATCTAATTGCTCTTTCAATAAATTAAATCTCACCCCCGGATAATTAACCTAGTGAATCCGATCCATAGACTTCTCTTTATTATTTGAATTCGTCTTATTTATTTAATTGCAATTAGTTTTAGAAATCAACTCAAATCCCCCCAAATTTGTTACTTTAAGACGGACTTAGATATTAGCAAACTAGATAATTACCGCCTCCCTGTGGATACGATACCCTACTTACCGCTAGCTATTTGTTAGTAGTATTATAGGATTACTTTGATTTAGGGGACACGACTTTACCCTTATCAAATTTGGCGCCGTAGCCGGGGAGGCAACTATTTTCTGTTTGCTTTTGTTTAGTTTGACTTTTTTCTTAAGGAACTTCAGTTCCTTGAGACCGTTATAATGACTTTCATCCAGTTTCCACAGGGTGATGATGAATCTTTTGGTGCTTACATAGATAGGTTCAAGGAGTGTCTAGATACACTAAATTATGGAACTTTGTCTGCCCTCCAGATATGCTTGTCTATTATTCAGGGTATGAATGACCTTACACGAGCGTACCTCAACTCCATAGGTAAGGGGGAATTTAGTGAAAAACCCGTTGCTGAGGTTCTAGAATTCTTTGAGTGGTTTGCCCTTGAGAGCGTTAAGCCCACTTTTTCATTTCAGCCATACATGGATGAGGGTGTGGGTGAGACCATAGACACTGTTTTAGCCATTGAAAAAGATATCGACGGACACATAGAGGAAGAACCTATATGCTTAGTCGATAACCCCTTCTTTGAGAATAATCTAGAACCCCTCTATGACAATTTTATAGAATGTGAGCCACATGATGAACACTTGACGGACCCCTTAGAGAACCCTTTTTGTGACGAGTCTTGCGATAAGGAAAGTGAGGAAGTGCGATTAGAAGGTCTTGTGGTTAAATGGGACGTGTATGACGATATAGTAGATGAGCTTATTGTGGGAGATCTCGTTGACCCAATTGACTTTATCACCCCTTGTATTTGGGATGACGACCCACCTTCTTCTATTGCACACATGACTCCTCCACCTCACATAGAATACCCGTCTAAACATGTTTCTGCTCACGTGTTTTCAATGTTATATGCTTCAGAGCTCCCTAATTTTCCCCTTCCTTCTGACATAAGAAGTGGTAGACCTCCCGACCAACGTGAGGTAAATGTTGACAATAATTTCGTAAGGATTACCGGTGTGGTGGGTAGTACACTACCTCGTATGATTTATTCCTTAAGTTTTGATGCACCACCCTCTCATGGTTGGAAGAATAATTTGAAGCGATTTTATCATAATTGTCATCAAAACTTTGATATGCTGAGACCGTCTCTAACATTGATTTTATATGCTCATATTGTATCTTGGTGCTACTTATACTTTTATGTAGCACATGCGCATCTTTTCGATTTACTAATGCGAGCATTGAGTTGTTTTGATGGTACTATGGGTGAGCACTTGACTTAAAGTGCAGAAGATGAGCTCGCCTGATGAATACTCGATCGAGTATAGCTGGACTCGATCGAGTGTCCCTACTTTTTGGTGATACAACATAGCTAATAATCGTGGATTTGCGTGGATGATCAATTTTTCCCCTCTTTTATTTGATGCTGGTTTGGGTGAATTTCAGCTCTTACATGGTATTCTCTTTTCTTTGTATATGCTTTTATTGTAGTATCTCTTTCTTTCCCTTTCCCTTTGTTAGTAGTGTCATGTAGGTTGCTGGATTTTTGTGTGATTGCTATGTTGTAGGCGTCACAATGAGGGCACTGTGACATTTAGGTTTGAGGGAGGAGTTTATTTCCGTTGTGTGATTTAATTTATGTTGTGTGCATTTAATTATTGTATGTGTGTATTTAAATCAAAAATCCATAAAAATCAAAAATTTTATAAAATCTAAAAATATGTTATTTATTTTATTAGATTAGTTTTGGTGAAATAAATTTCAATGATGATAATTTGCATTGTTTTTGCATTTGAATCTCATTTAAGTTGTCCATGTACTTTGTTTTGACCTGTTAGCCTATGAAAACAAAGCTCAATAATCAAGTTTGACCGTAATTGACATGCCTTATATTGATTAGATTTGACAAATTAAGTTGGTAAACTACTTAAAATCTGAGGTTTATAGAGCTTCCTGGGCCAGGAACATTAATAAACTGGTCTCATTTGTCAATTAGGCTTGAGTGTGGTTTCTCCTTGTGGAATGTGTAACATCAAATTGCATATGTGTGACATTGATTTCTTGACGCTTTTATTGCTTTCATATGACTAAGTTTATGTGGATAGGCGGTTCTTACCGTTCAAATAAGCCTTACAATTACCCTTTTGTTTAGCCTGTTTGAACCATTGCAGCCATTTATTATCCCAAACTAATAGTTACAATCTAGAATTTGCCTACCTTATCGGGACAGTCGCAGTTGCTTACTTTTCATGCCTATTTTGCTACTATGGTTGGGATTGGGAGTAATATTGTCATTTGTGGGTGTAGTAGACTATTTCTTAGCAATTGTGTTGTATCCCTTAAGGAAAAAGAAAAAAAAGAATATGAAGCAA
>JAGPOY010004482.1:0-11891 GCA_018983105.1 Silene uniflora | reverse complement strand
TAATAGTGGTATATAAGAGCAAGGGAACATTAAACTGAAGTTAATTTGTGTGTTTGCAACTTTTGCGATCAGATCTCTCTGTCTTTCATCTCTCTTTACATTTATTCCTCAGAATTCCTCAAACATTTTGCATCCACAAATTCCAAATCCCCAAATTGTCCTTCCTCATTCCTCTTATTTTCACTCGATCCCTCTTTTCTAGGGTTTTCCCCTCTATTCAATTTCAATTTTCCCCTTTTTGATTAAACTTACAATCTAGGGTTTTGACGGTCCAATTAACCCAATTGTGTGGTGGGGTTTGTATGAGGATTTGGTGTTGTCTTCCATGCTTCGGCGAATTCGACAGCGGAATTGACAACAACAACAACAACAACAATAACATGGAAGGTGATAAAGATGCCGAAAATGTCGATAATTGTGACAATAATCGCCAAGATCAGGAATTTGGGGAAGAAATTGGATGCCGTAATGATGATGAAGAGGATAAATTATTAGGGTTTTCATTGGGATTAAATGGTAGTAGTTTAAGCAATAATAATGGGAGATCGAAGCGAGATCTTATGGGTGTGGTGGTTGCGAGAGAGACGAGTGTTGATGAAATGTTGGAGCTCTCCGTGGGTGGGAGTAGTAGCCGCATACCGCCCCGTTGCGACGGGGAGAACCGTAGCAATGTAGTTGAGTCTTTTGTTGGGGAAGCTGCGTCCTTTGAGGAGGATGTTCTTCAATCGAATTCCCAACCTAAGCGTGCCAAACTCGATTCGAGTTTGCAGTATGATCTCTTTCCTACTTTTTTTTGTTTTCTTTGTTTAATCGAAATTTTTTTCTTTTAAAAATAATTGATTGAAATTAAGATTAAATCGCTCATAAATTGAACAATCACTGTTAGAGCCATTCTCTTTTGATCTCTGATACTACTGTTCAATCCGGAGATTGATAGACCGTGAAAGACTAAAACCCGTGGTGAATGGGGTACCTAGGATTCTAGCTAAAGAACAAAATAAAATAGACGAAGGAGAAGGACGAATAGAGTGATGGTCTCACTGTTTTCATTCAATAAATTCTGGTAATGCAGTAGTTTGCGGGAAGCCTGAATTATATAGGAAATGAAGCGAAAACAAGAATAAAGAAAATTTCGAAACTGCCCTTCCACTTATATTCGATGTGAATCAATCTCATTGCCAAGTTTCTGTTGTGAGTAAATGGTTGACTGTTTGTGTGGCGAACTTTATGAGATATAGTGATGGCGAATTGGTGGTTAATAATTATTCAAACTTCTCAGTTTGTTTTCTACAGGCTTGAAAATATTAAGATGTTGTCAATGTTTTATGAACACAACATGGAAGAATAAAGGATGTAAAAGTTGATATTACTTCATATTTTTGTAACATAGTGCATTTCTTCTAGTGGCAGGAAATTTGTACGTCCGATCATGTTGTCACTATCTCTTGTGCGTCTAGGTTTCGTAGGAGTCCAAATGGTTGGTGCTGGTGTTTGAACGATTCATACTTAGGACTTTATAACAACAGTTATCTTTTCGCTAGAGCTGACAAACGTTGACATGAATGAAATAAGATACGAATAGGACAGAAAGTGGGTTAGGGTTAAAACTTTATAGCCTATTTAAGTGATAGGGTGGACATGAGTTTGACACGAAGTTTATGAGGGTTGGGTTAGGTTGAGGGTTGAGGTATTTTAACAGGAACGGCCCATTTGTTTAATTATGTTTTACTTTGGGTTGGGTTGATCGGATAACCAACCTAACCTAGATAATTTGGTTAATCAGAAGAAGTTACCCATTTGATTAGTAAAACATTAGTAATTTATCATCCACTGTTCATAATAAATGTTCGATTTTTTTTGGGTGCTATTTTGAGCTTTGAAACAGGGTTAAATGGGAAAACAGATTAGATGGTTCAATAGGATTGACATATTATAGGACTTAGGCGAGTTAAAACTAAGCTGGTTTCAAATAAAATGGATTAGATAGGCTGGGTTGGGCAATGGAGCAAATTAATGGGTTGAGTTCGAGTCATTACTCATGACATATTTTATGTAATTAGGTCGGGCATGAGTTGGAGGTTGATGACCTGTTTAACAATAACAAAGCCCTACACATGACGATGTGTTTGCCAAGTCTACTTCAGGTGTTGCATTGAACCAAAAGGAATTACAATGTCATTGACACCACCACTGTGTGCATGAATAGAGAGTCTTGGTATTCGTAGCCTCTAGTGTAGGTGGAGACTAGAGACGCCATCTTAAAAACACATTGAGAAGTCTTTTCAAATATTATGGATCTCCAATAGCAGTGACTTTACATTGTGCTAGTCATTGATATGGTGAATGAGTATATTTTTGCGTGTGTCGTGGTAGTGTTTATTTATCTCCTGAATCTCGATTGGCTGATTGTTCGCAACTTAGTCTTCTTTTTGAAATCTCCTTGCCATGTCTACATTGTAATTCCAAGGATTGTCCTTACTGTGGTCGTTGTTTGTGCAGAGAATGTCATTTTTCAATAGCAGGACTACCATCTGCTGATAACAGATTTGATGTAATAAGGAGCTACAGCAGCTCCAATAATTTGTCAGTGTATCAAAATAATAAGATTTGGCAACTTTCCTCTTCGGTAGAGGAAGATGTAAATACTTGTAGCCCTATCAATGTTCAGGATACTATTCAAGGCGACGTTGATTCTTCAAGCATAGATGGCACGGAGATTCAGATGGATCTTTCAGATGATTTGTTGCATATGGTAACATCACTTCTCTGCTTGTTCCCATTTTCGCTAGTAATATTTGGTATATACTGTATAAAAGAAGTAAGAGTTATATAATTTGAATTTGGTATCTGAAATAATTTCACTCACCTGTTTAGCTATTATTGAGGCCCTCGGCCTTAAGTTACATTATGGCTTCCCTGATAGTAAGAGTTTCGGGCAGCCTCTTGAGAGGGGCTGGTAATAGTCTTGTTTATGTTCTTACCATGCTTTCAGATCAGTTAGTAACTATACTTCTCTCTTTTTTGTCTTGTCAGGTATTCTCTTTCCTAGGCCACGGAGACCTTTGCCGAGCTGCAATGGTCTGCAAGCAATGGCGAGTTGCCAGTGCTCGTGAAGAATTTTGGCGTTCTTTGGATTTTGAAAACCGAAACATATCTGTAGAACAATGTGAGTTTTTTTTTCCAGCGGCATAAACATATCTTCCTAGATTGATATAATGTAAAATATATTTGTTTATGCATGGAATTTGTACGATAGGTTTAATTGTCTTTGTGTTGACTTAATGCGGCCTGTTACTCTTGTGTGATAAGTAGTCTTAGTACTATGCCCTGGCCTCCGTACATCTCTAAATTTTTGTGTGCTTGTAAATGATTGCTGAAAAGACATTAGAAAGACCACTTTTCCTCACAACGTGAAATTGATGCGATTTGCTATCGATGCAATTTTATGCTAGAAGATACACAAATTTTGATCTTAGTGATACACAAATTCAAGTGAATCGATTTCCGAATTCACGCAAGCCGATTCGCAAATTCAAGCGAGTCGAATCTCAAATGAATCGCTAACCAATATGTACGGATTGGTTTGCGATTCACAGTCCCCTTGAGCCTGCTTGAGCGAATCTGGTAACTCTGCTGTGTATATCTATTTGATTCTGTGCTTGCGGATGAAAAGTTTCAAAGGGGATTTTGAATGGTTAAAAGTCAGTGGATTGCGTGCTTAATCTTTATCTTTTCTCCTCTTTTGTTTAGATAGAAAGGGATTAATTTTGAACTGTCCTGTGAGAACATTTCAGATGTGTATTTTTAGGCTTAGTGAAAAAGATTGGTGTCAGAGCTGATGGATAAGTAGTGTTAGCAATCCTTTGCTGAATAATTAATGTTAGCTCATCCATTCTTCGTTTGGTCATTGGGGTACACAGCTTTGAGGATGTAAAGGTCTGTTGCTAAGATCAATTCGAACTATTACAACTCATTGGTTGAATTGAAAATCAGAAATGAGTAATAGTTTGAAAGCTAACAGTTGAGTCTTGGTTGAAGAACATCTATTTAGGGTGATTTTTGTGCGGTGGGCCAAATGGTTGTTGATAAAGGTTTTCATCGATTGGTTCATAGATAAGATTTAGTGTGTGTGTGGCCTAGCTTGTAAAGGTGTTTTTGCCTTTTTGGACTCAAAACGCATTTTTTGGCCAAACACTTCATTTTCTAAAAGTTAAAACAAAAATTTCCCAAAAGCTAATAATCCATAATTTTGCCCATAAAAATAGAAGCAGCAATCTGTTGTTTCTGCTTTTGAAAAACACTTTTGAAAAATTAAGCTTGAAGAACAAAAACTCATTTTTGAGAATTGAGGCCAAACATGCTCTTAACGTGAGGCATGTTAGATGATCACTTGGTCTTCTAGAGATTGCAAGATACTCATTGTTAAGTGTATTATGAAGATGTCGCACCTTGACAATATCATAGAAACATGGGTTCCATGGTTTGATGGTTATTTTGCCTATGTTGAACTCCATCCATGAATTTAGAGGGTGTATGTGGAGGGTTGTGCTTCTTGCTGATCATTCTTTCGGTTGGATGATTTAGCAAACTAAGCAAAGTATGTTAACAATAAGCTTGTCGGCTTTAGACATTGTTGTGAGGGAGACCTGTGGGATGTGACCAAGGGAAGAAATACCGCTGTGGGCTGCTAGTTATTTTTGATGTCAAATGTTAACGTTATGTCGATTGTGGTCTAAGGAGAAAATTCTTTTCTGCAACTAGGCGTGACGTGATACTTGGAATATTTTTTCAGGCAAAAAATTTCATTTTTTTTTCCACTGAAATAGAATTGTAAAATCTCATGTCCGTATTCTGTAGCCTGATGGAGTTTGATTTTTCACATGTCTTATTTATTACTTTTTATATTTCTTTTTATTCTATTCCTTCAATTTTTATTCTATTCCTTTTATTCTATTCCTTCAATTTTTATTCTAATTTTGCCTTTTTATTTTTAAAAAATAAAAATTTGGTTTACTTATCGTTTAATATCACCATTATTATTGTTGTTGTTGATTCATGTCAGCCGGCCCCAAATCATTTTGGTATTAAGGCTCTCATGTTGTTGTATAGCTCATACTGGGAAGTGGTCGATAGAGTTAAACCAATCAACGTTGATACTGTGCAATTTTTGCTTATTTTAATAAAAAGTATGTACAGTTATAGAACATTGTGGCACTTTGGTTGCATTTTTGTGTCATTGGATTTAGTTTACAAAGTACGCCTTCAAGGTCAAGTAATATACTAACCAAAATCCTTGAAGGAATTTTTATTGTCCATTGTGCATGAGGCACAATTAGGCTGTCTGTCTTGAACTCTGCTTTTTCTCATCAACTCATTGTCTCCAAAGTTGACGTGCTGTTGTTTTGTCTACTCTTGTTGGCACATGCATTCATGTTGTGGATTTGGTTTGTGCATTTACAGTGGAAGATATCTGTCATCGATATCCAAGGGCTACGGAAGTGAATCTTTGTGGTAATCCTGATATGCACATGCTTGCAATGGGAGCAATATCTTTGTTGAGGTATATAATTATATAAGTAACTCTTATTCAGGCCGGTTTAGTAGTTCCTTTTCACGCTGCTGACTAGTTTGTTTCTATAGAAATCTGGAGGCTTTGGCGATAGGTAAAGGACAACTTGGTGAAGCATTTTTTCATGCTTTGTCAGATTGCCCCTTGTTGAGGAAGCTGGTTGTACGTGATGCTGCTCTTGGAAATGGTGTACAAGAGATATCGATTAACCATGATAGGCTTCGGCATCTTCAAGTTACAAAATGTAGAGTACTGCGGGTGTCTGTAAGGTTTGCATATTTTGTGAACTTCATATGGCTGAAAATTGTTTTTTTCCCCATTCAATCAAGTGGATTCTCTAGTTTATTTGCTGGCTGAAAACTGGATATGATGCAGGTGCCCGCAGCTTGATACTTTGTCTTTGAAACGTAGTAACATGGCACACGTGGTGCTTAACTGCCCTTTATTGCATAAACTGAACATCGGTTCCTGCCACAAGCTTCCTGATACCGCAATCCGCTCTGCAGTGATATCTTGCCCCCTTCTGGAGTATCTGGACATGTCAAACTGTTCATGCGTCAGTGATGAAACACTTCGTGAGATATCTTCAGCTTGTGGAAATCTTCGTAAACTCAATGCTTCTTATTGTCCTAACATTTCTCTTGAGGTTAAGTTCCTGAAGCCTGCTGATCTACCTGTGTTGATAATTAAGTACATTAACATATGCGTTTCTGAAGCATTTCTTCTTCTGATTTGTAATTGTTGTAAATGTAGTCTGTAAGAATGCCATTGCTTGCTGTTCTGAGGCTTGAGAGCTGCGAAGGCATAACTTCTGCGTCAATGACCGCTATAGCTTTCAGTAATATGCTGGAGGTCGTTTATTTTTTTTTATATATATATTTTTTTAATTTCGAGTAAAGTGGCATCTTTATCTTAATTCAATAAAATTTTAACATACTTTTCCTACAGGTGTTGGAGCTTGATAATTGCAACCTACTGATGTCAGTTTCTCTAGAGCTTCCCCACCTGAGGAATCTAAGGCTGGTGCATTGTCGCAAGTACGTCCTGTTTGAACTAATTTAAATTTGCTCAATATATCACATGATTCATTGCCACTGAGCCACGTAGAATAATACGACCTGCTTCTGTTGCTGCAGATTTGTGGACTTAGATCTACGGTGTCCCATGTTGTCATCTTTGACTGTTTCTAACTGTCCTGCGCTTCACAGCATCAGCATAACTTCTAATGCCTTGAAAGTAGTCGTTCAAATCCCATAAAATATTTTTCGATTTTAGATCCAAATTCCAATAATGTGGAGCTTAAACAGGACACTGTTTGTTTCTTTCAGAAACTAGCACTGCATAAGCAAGAAAGCTTGAACTCTCTGTCACTGCAATGCCAATATCTTGAAGAAGTGGATCTTGCAGACTGCGAGGCTTTGACAGATACTGTATGTAATGTCTTCAGTGATGGAGGTGGATGTCCAATGCTGAGATCGCTTGTTCTTGATAATTGTGAGGTTTGTGCTATGGATTCTCTCTCGACTAGAATTTGCATATGTCTACTTGGCTGTATAGAATATAATTTTAGATTCTAAAGTTTGCATGTAATAGATGAAATTTATAAAATGCAGTGTTTTCAATATAATTTTCACACTTGCGTTGAAATTACTGGGAGAACCATTGCCTAATGAGGAAAAGAGCTCAAGAGAGGTGTATACTAAGATGTCTAAAGTGGATTTTGTTGACTTCCTGTTTCACTATTAAGTCATTCACAGACCTTATGACTGGTAGCTGTTGAACTTAACCCATTTGTGTAGTAACTAGTAACATGTTATAATTAGGATAAAATAAAGGGAAACAGAAGACAATGTAATGATGTTTAAGGTTGTTTTTTAAGGGTTTAAGGGTCATTCCTTTCGCTTTAATTTGCAATCACTCTTGTGCTGTTTATGTGATTTTCATTGACAATAATCCTGCCGAAGTAAATGGGCATCTGGAATTTGTGCGTGGAGTCTTAATATTGTTCAACATCTCTGAAATTGTCTGATTCCTGATGTAATCAGCAGAACTACTATTTGAAGAGTTCTATGTTTATGACTGTGTCTCTAACCAATTGCCATCTTTAACCTTCATTTTTCCCAGAGTCTAACAACTGTGGGACTACATAGTACTTCGCTTGCCTGCCTTTCACTGGCAGGGTGTCGCTCTATCACATCCCTGAATCTGACATGTCCATATCTTGAGCAAGTTCGTCTAGATGGTTGTGATCATCTCGAAAGAGCGTCATTTCTCCCAGTAAGTTGTTATTGTATTACCATTCTATTATCATGATCTGCGTTGAGCTCTTGTATGTTTTCAAATGAATTGTCTGTCCTCGAGGGTTTGAACAAGAACTTCATAATTAAGAAGTTATGCTTGTATTCCGTTAGACAGCTAGTTGCCTAGCTCCTACTTTTTCAATATATTTGGCTTTTACTTTATTGCTTTATTTATGTCTGGTATAAACATATGAATTGATATCAATTGCAAAAAAATTGTTTTAAATTGCAAATCTATTTCTTGGAAGTCCGGGGTTTTGTAGCTTGAAATTCATTTAAATTTCCCTGTCTTTAGCTTGGTATTCCTAGGGTTTATTAATTAACAAAAGCTATTGCAGGTTGGTCTTCTATCACTTAACCTTGGCATATGTCCAAAACTGAATTTTCTCCACATCAAAGCACCGTGTATGGTGGGCCTTGAGTTGAAAGGGTGTGGAGTATTATCCGAAGTCTCTATTGATTGCCCCTTATTAACATCCCTAGATGCCTCCTTTTGCAGGTAATGCAAACGAGTATACATACTTTTTTTTGGTTTGACGAAGAGTATACATACTATTATAATAAACGTGTGTTTCTTCAATAATCTGTTTATCTGTCAAAGGAGCTCATCTCACTTTCACATATTTTCTTTATGCAGCCAACTAGAAGACGATTGCTTGTCTGCGACTGCTACTTCATGTCCTCTCATTGAGAAGTTGATTTTGATGTCTTGTCCCTCAATTGGTTCAGTTGGGTTGTCTAGTTTGTGTATGCTTCAAAATCTCACATATCTTGATTTGTCCTACACTTTTCTGATGGATTTGGAAGCTGTTTTCAAGTCCTGTTTGTCGCTTACGGTAACTTTTCCAAGCTTAAACTTTATTCTTGAGTTGCCCTTTTTTGAAGATAGTTAATTCACCTATGAAGTTGCCTTCTGTCGCTTGTATTAGGGTTGGTAATGTCTGCATTACATGCCGAAAGAGGACCTGAACCGGAATAAACCTTATGAAAATGCCCAGACTGATATCTAATTCTAAGTCCGTAAATGATATATAGAATATAACCTGATACCCGAATAGATTTAAACTGAACCAACTTGAATTGACCAAAATCGTCATTATAAAAATGACTGGTGACCTGAAACGACTTGAATTCACGTGGATCTTTAAAATGACTTATATCCCAATATCTTGAATAAAAAGTAGTAATAGAGTATAGGTAATTGGTAGAATGGTTCCCTCAAATAAATTGTGGGTGTTAACGTCTAACTTCTAAATAACTTTAACCTATTCTTAATCTCCTAGGACCAAAATTAACCTGAACCCGAATTCGACCTATCAAATCAGATACTATACTTAACATGATGTAGCTGGACTTGGGAATTCCTAAATGTTATTAAATGCAAAAAGAATGGGCAAATATAGTATGGATCCGAATACTTTCTCCCAAAATAACCTCACTGAAAGGGGAACAGTTATACTCCATCAAACCTGTTCAGAAACTGCCCGATTAAAACCTTTTGTGAAACTAGCCGCTCTAGTAGACCTGTCTACCAGTTCTTTAATTAACTAACATGCCCATTGCCCCGTTGTCCATTAGATCGTTGTCAATGCATAACTAATGTCCCCTTTTCTTGATGCCGTGGGAAACTAAGCACTTTAGCGCTTAAAATTAGAGTTGAGATTTAAGCTCTATGTCATTTAGAGCAACGTTTTGTATGGTAGAAACCTTCATTCTAGAGACAGTGGGGCAATCTCTTGAGGGCGTTAGAGCGAATGGGCAACGCCTTCAATTTCTAAGCAGGTGAAGACTCTGAAAGGTTGAGCGTACCTGAATTACTGCTGTCCAACCCGTGACGTACATGTTGAGCTGAACGTTATCCTAGTACTCTAGTATACTCCCTCAGTCCCTTGGCATATTTATCTAGTAAGATCTTTACATAAAGAGAACCTGTCAGGTAACAATGGGTCTGCCCAACCCTGGAGAGCATCTTTCCCCTCTTAGAGTCTATATAGATTGTTGTTTGTTGTATGTGCAGGGATAAATAATGCAAGACTTATATTTATACGTCCTCATTTTGCACGAAGTTATTTTTTAGGATTTGGGTTGGGGCTTGATCTTTGTGGAGCAGTCTTAATTTGCTTGAACTTTCATGTTCTTGGTACCTTTTGTCTTGTTTGTGACATGGTTACGTTTAATCCATGGTTACGTTTCATGTTCTTCAATATAAGGGACTTTTTCTTCACTCTTTTGCAGTTATTGATTTTCCCGTTTATCGTGTGGCCTAGGTATTGAAGCTTCAAGCTTGCAAGTATCTTCATGATTCATCATTGGAGGCACTCCACAAAGAGGGTGCTCTTCCTGCACTTCGCGAGTTGGACCTGTCTTACGGGACATTATGTCAAACTGCCATTGAGGAGCTTTTAGCGTATTGCACACATTTGACTCATATAAGTCTGAATGGTTGCATCAATATGCATGACCTTGATTGGGGTTTGATGGCTCCATCAAGCTTTCAGGCCTGTGATGTTGCGTCAAAGCCTATTGAGCTACCTCATCGCTTCCTTCAGAATTTAAATTGTGTCGGTTGCCCGAACATAAAAAGGGTTTTCATACCCTCTACAGCCCAATGTATGTACCTATCATCGCTGAACCTCTCTCTGTCGGTAAATCTGAAGGAGGTCGACATTGCTTGTTCTAATCTGTGCTTCCTTAATTTAAGGTGAGTCCTGTTAGTATTTCATAATCTGATGTACTTGTGCATCTTCTGTTGTACTCATGTGCCTGAGTTCTGTTAGTATTTCATAATCTTATGTACTTGTGCATCTTCTGCTGTACTCATGTGCCTTTTTTTTTTTTTTGCAGTAATTGTTCGTCACTTGATTTTTTGAGGTTAGACTGTCCAAAGTTAACCAGTGTATTCCTCCAGGTAAATTCTGAAAATTTTGTTTCTTCGGATTACTTCTAGAGTTCCTGTTGTTCCAAAGCAAGTCTATCCACAACACGCATATGTCTGTTCTGCTCTTTGTATGTGCCCGCATTTTGGGTTGTGTGGAGTGTACACATCATTGAAGCTTTTGGCTTACTGTTATGTGACATTGTTACTTTGTTTAGTAATTTGTTGGCTGTTGACACCTTTTCTCTTAATATCTGTTGCTTTTGTGGTATTTAGTCATGCAATGTTGATGAGGAGACCGTGGAATCAGCAATATCGGGATGCAGCATGTTGGAAACACTAGATGTCCGCTTCTGCCCCAAGGTAAACACTAGACTACAGCGCTTCTTTTATTGTAAGTAGTGGTCAATCAATGTAAATTTCGTTTGTACAAAATTTCACTATGGTCATTGGGATTTAGCCTCTTTGTGTTTCCAACACAAGGGTTAGGCCAAGGCCGCATAGATCCGACCTTCATTACCTCGCTATAGGCAGGAACTTTTAGGGCAATGGGATTGGCATATTTGAGAAATGGAGGTCATTCAGGTTGGCTTTTGTAGGGGCATTTGAGATTCATGCGGTCATTATGGTCACGAGACGATTTGGATCAGGTTATTTGTGTCTAAGGCTAGTTATTATGTCTATTAATTAAGGCTTTATCAGTTTTATGTACCCAAGTTTCGGTTAATTTCAAAATAGTCATTTAGGTCAAATTGGAGTGGATCATTTTAGGTGGCTGTGTAGGGTACTAGGGTTATTGTGGACGAGGCCAATATTGGGCCCAATACAGTTATAGCTGATTAGTGCGGTCATAATGCCACTAGAAAGCAATAATGTTACGAAAGTAATAGCGGGCATTCTTTTTATCTTATATCGTGGCACAAAGCAAAATGACAGAGGCATCAATGCCTCCCCCAAAAGAAATAGGGTTATTTGAGAGGAATAATGACGACCTTCTCAAAATAATCCGAACTTCAATTTAACTGACAATAAATTCTTCTATTGACCCTCTCATCTCATATTATACTCAATGACCGGCTACTTGTTTAGCAGGTAACCTCACTCACTTTCCTTACCCACACACCTTTAGCTGCAAAATCAAAACCCC
>JAGPOY010004481.1:0-11892 GCA_018983105.1 Silene uniflora | reverse complement strand
GATAGGGTTGGAAACGCGTTTTATGCGGGTACTGCTACAGTGCCACTCGGTCGAGTGGAGATTTCACTCGATCGAGTGAAACAACACTCGGTCGAGTAAACTCTCACTCGGTCGAGTGGAATTCTGCAGGAAGGTTTTCAAGGAATCTCAGAGTCACTCGGTCGAGTGGCTCTCTACTCGGTCGAGTGGAGACTACTCGGCCGAGTCAACCACCGAATGAAACACGGGTTGTTACAAATAAGTTTTATGATTCATAAAGGATGATTGCTCCCACCAAACTTCATGTCTAAACATGACAGTTACGGACTCCCACTCAATTCCACATGTTTCGTATTGACAACTTAGTCGAAACATTTCATGAATTGAATTAATCATTGCTTTACTAAGTTATTTAGATAAAACCACATATGTTATTCACATATCCCTTTCAAATACCCATTTGGAAGGAGGTTTTTAATATCTAACTTATTCATTCTCAACATGAAGTATAGCAATGGTTTTAGCATAGTTATCAATTAACATAGCTTTTATGGACATCAACATGTCTCTCTATGCAACTCTTAATTATAAATTTCAACTTACTTTGGATTGGTCTCAACAATCTCAGACAAATTCATACATCTGCATAGGTACCATTTCGTATCATAAGGCTCTTAAGTAAAAATCGAATTTTAGAATATCTAGGTATATTCACTCTAATGATCAACATCTTTAGTCTTTTCATAAGTCTCTATATTTCCTAAGAACGCTTTCTTTTGGTCTCCTCACGTGGTTTCCTTAGAACACCTTCTTTTGGTCTCTTCACGTAGTTATCTTAAGAACATCTTCTTTTGGTCTCTTCAAGTAGTTACCTTAAGAACATCTTCTTTAGGTCTCTTCACGTAGTTACCTTAAGAACATCTTCTTTTGGTCTCTTCACGTAGTTACCTTAAGAACATCTTCTTTTGGTATGATCATGGTTTGTGGCTGAAATTACTCCCACTCTATCGTTAGAATAAGTACACTAAATATTTCTAAAGATAGCATTTGAGCCACAAAATGACGGTGAAGGAGGAAAAAACATATTACTTAGAGACAAGAATGAAAAAGATAATATAGACTAGATGAATTAATCTTGATAGGTTTATCAAATAAGGTTATTAACGTTCCCTAGTGTAAGTTCAATAACTCAATCTAATTTCATAATTGATCTTATATAAGTAAGTTGTGACATTAGTCACAAAGGCATAGTTCATAGCTTATGGACATATAATGATCCAATCATTATAATTGTCTAATTGATCAATTTAAGTAGATATTCTTATGTTTCTCGATGCAAATGGTGTATGATGACAAATTTTTAGAACAAATGATACGATAAAGTAAGTGACTTGGGTTACAAACCAAGCCACCAATATTCAAAATACAACCATTGTTTTAAGGAACAACCAAATTTCTAAGTCGAACGAGGAATTCAAAATAGTTCTAAAAACTTCAAAATACAATACAAAATAAAGGCAAAGCAAAATAAAGCCAAGCTTCCATCGATCTATCTCCATGGGCGGCTACATATAGCATCCCTCAAGATCTTCTAGGCTTGCTTTTCTTTGCCTTTGTCCTTGCTTGGATGCCCTAATTACAATAAAAAGGAGCACTTATCACAACTTGTATCAAAATACTAAAGTTGAGATTGAAACATAAAATATAGGGATAGTTATTTACCTACTGGAATAATCTTTCCAGCTTTGATATCGCCAAGGTATTGGAACAATTCCTTTTCCAATGCCCAATGCCATTACAATAGTGGCATTTGTCCCCAGACGAGGTACCCTTCTTGGGCTTAGAGGAGCTAGCTTCCGAAGCATTTTCTTTGTTCTTATTGGGAACTTGCTTTCTTCCCTTATTGCCACTTTTTTTGAAATTTCCCTTGCTCTTTTGATTAATGTTGAGCACATCCTTGGTGGTGCTAATATTTAGCCCCATATCCCTCTCGGCTTGCACAAGCAATCTGTGCAACTCATCGAGGGAAACTTTCAAGTTTTGAATATTAAAATTCACCCGGAATTGAACATATGCCTTAACCTTGTTCAAGGAATGAAGAATTCGGTCAATAACGAGTTCTTCGGGAATGTCTACCTTTTGCAATTTTAGAGTCTTAACATGCTCCATCAACTTGAGCACATGAGGGCTAACCTTTTGGCCCTCCTTAATATTGCGATCAACGAATGCGGATGCTGATTCATATTGAATGATCCTTGGAGCTTGTGAAAACATGGTCACAAGCTTCGTATAGATCTCATAGGCGGTGCTAATCTTTATAGCACTCCTTTGGAGTTCGGCCTCCATAGAGAAGATCAACACATTTTTGATCGCGACCGACTCCTTTTGGTAAGTCTCATAGGCTTCCCTAGAGGCTTGGGTAGATCTAGTGGCAGGTGCGGCGGGAGAGGCCTCGGTAAGGTAACGAAGCTTGTCGTCACCTTGAGCGGCCAATCGAAGTTGGGCGTCCCAATCGGCGAAATTGGACCCATTCTTTTCTAATTTACAACGATCCATGAAGGATCGGAGCCAAGACACATTGGTGAGAGTGTTCGAGTTAGGGGTTGCGGATGGATTTGGAGTTGTCATTGCGATTGAGAAACAAAGTTTGACTACAAATCAAAAGAAGAAGGAATAAAACATTTATCGTTTTAATAATAATACTTGTAAACACTTTAAACAAGATATATAGCATTTATATAGTGACCTCTACCCAACTATTATAAATGATTCTGAGATCCAAATTCATATTAACTCGGGCACGGTAAGCCGATTCATCCATCCCTTATTAATATAACTCGGCGGATTAACTATTTAATCGATTCTACTTCTAGAACTCTCGGTCGATAAAAATTACTTCAATATTTATCTTTAGTCCGGAACACATGCGACTACGGTCACGAATACTTCCGCTGAGTTTAACCCAAATTTCGATGTAATAACATTTATTACCCACTTACCCAACGTAACAAGTTTAGCACCCTGGTGAGCCGAGCCTACTTCCTTATGAAATTGGGACTCATGGTTCTACTATTTGGTAAGGCCGATTCTAAATTATTAATTAGTGAGAGCTCTTGTCAATTTATTATCTATCAAGTTTCAAGTGAACTAAAGCGGTGAACAACGATAATTGTGATTGACATGGCCGATGACTCGATAAAAAGATATGCATGTGAACTTATGGCGATTTGGCTATGCATGCAAACATATAAACAAATGCAAAACATAAACAATAAAATCCTAGTATGGCCTTTCTAAAAAAGTAAATCTAATCAACTATTTACAAATTCGGAAACCAACTCCTTTCGTCCCTTGAACTTCATTTGGCACGCACTCTAAGGCAACACCGTCTTGTCGGAACGCCTTTCCGAATGGCACTGTCTTGAAGGAACTTCAGAATGATTAAAATTACATAGCTTTTCTACTTTATACAATATAAAAGATAAACTAAACAAAAATAAAAGTGATTCGAGATCACATTAATTACAACCGAATCGATATTCCCATACATTCCGGGAAATACCGATTAAACTAAGGCCATACGAAGCACAAATTACATAATTCACAAATATATAAAATCAAAAATATGACAATCACAATAAAAATGCAGCATTAAAATATGTAAGAACATGCCATGTTATATGCCAAATCGCCTTTAAAAGAGCAAATATCGTATATTACTTCCGGTTTTACGAATAATCGTGATTATAACTTATTAAAATCACATTAAATTACATAAATCAAATTTATGTCCAAGTTAATCATCCTAACATTCTTAGTACTCAAAACTTAGTCTTCACTAAATATTTGACAATGATTCAACTTGATATTCCATTATTGTTCGTAAATTACTCGTATAAACAAAATAGTTAAGGAAAAACCCAATAAGTCATAAAAATTCGGAAAAATCAAAATCAAAATTTTTTATATTCTGGAAAATTCTCAATATTCCAAAACTTCAATAAAATTTGTCATTAAATTATTATAATTTATTTCACAAATAAATCATATAAATCATGATTTTAACCCATTAATTCCAAATTAAATATAAAATCATGCAATAAATCAAAATTAAAATTTTGAATATTCTTTTTAAGTTCTTAAAACCTGGGAATGACTTAATCCCAAAGTCGAATTTTTATAAGAGTGACTTAATAAAGTTTCTATTATCAACTTTTATCAAATAAAAACTAATAAACATCCAAATCAAATAATTTTCGACATGCAACTTAAGATCTGATGTTCATATCTCATATGAACCCTTTGGGTAAAATTTCACACCATAAAATTAATTTTAGCTATTTATGCCAAAATTAGTCACCATTTATACGATTTTAACCTCTAAAATTATAAATCATGCTAAATAAAACCATTTTATTTTAAAATTTACACACAGTGTGTAAATATTGCATGTGACATTATATTAAAATTTCATGGCCATATTTGAAATATAACTCATTTTAACCCAATAACCTCTTATTATTACATTTTATCTCATAAAAATCATAAATCATGCAAAATAACTTATTTTTACACGAAAGTTTACATACAATAAGTAAAATATGTATATGAGGACATATCAAAAATTCACGATCAGATATAATCTTTAACTATTTTTCGTCCAAAAATTGCATTTTACCCATAAAAATGACATTTTATACAAATAATTATAATAAAGAACAATAAAAATCCATAAATCATACCATATGACCTAAACCATTTTAGAACCAGAATATCTTACATGCAAATTTATTTTGTGATTTATCTTCATAAATTACAAATTAACAAGTTTTATGTGTTAACACTTAACTCGGAAAAACTAAGCCGATCTTGCATGCAACAACCGTGATGCTCTGATGCCAATTGTTAGTAATCGTATTTCTCGTATTATTCATATCACATATGATTGTTTAAAGTTTTAGTCATAAAAACTTAAAGATCTTATGCATGCAAAAAAAAAAAAAACAACAACATAAGAAGAATCGGATTCTTACAATAGGCGAAAAACGGTTATACTAATACGGTCTCCTACCAATATTATCCTTCGTAAAAATCCCGTTTGCTCCAAAACCCGTTGATCTATGATGAGATCGCCTCCTTAAGGATTGTATCAAGAAACCCGTCCTTAATACTAATACGTATTTTGTTACTAGAAATATATATTACTTCACTTAAAATTAACAGTAATACTCTTATATTACTACTACTAGTAATCTTGTAATATTAGTAAAATATGATTTTATTTTCTATCTCTCTAAAACTAATTTTAGAGAAAAATGAGAGAAGTTGTATGAGAATGATTATCTTAATGTTGTAGTGGAAAAACTCTTCTTAAAGAAGAGCAAAAGGACCGTGTAGAGCAAGGGAAGTGTGCCCTCTTATGGCACATAATTTTCCTCAATTTTGTCTTCACAAGAAACCCAGAGTAGACTAGGTTATTAGGCATGCAAGTTTTATTCTTAATAAGAGCACCCATAATACTCTTTCTATCCTCTATTACACGGTACCCCTTAACATTATAAGGGTCCATTTTAAGTTTGTCATATGTAAAAATGTATAGTGTGACACTTTCTACATTTTACTAGACATGTAGTGTATTAATGCATTTTTAACTCCTTAAAAATCATTACACACACAAATGAAATATTTATAAAAATAACTAGTAATTCACAATTACAATATCTTAAAATGGGTCATAGAATTATAAATTACAACAACTTGTAATCATAATAAACCGTTCATTCTCATTTTAATTGTTTCGTAAACAATAAACAATTCTAAGTAATAAAACAATTAATTACTTAGACCGAATCTTATTTAATCGAATTACAATAAGATACGTAACTTACTCAGAAAATCATTTGTCAATTTTAAGGAATTTAATTAACTCGTATCAGTATAGGATTAATTAAATAATCAATTAAGAACGTTTCCCTGGAGATATGACCTTAAGGGATCAACTGATCACCACCGTCATACGACAGTAATGTCAAACCCTAGTCAGCCAATTATTACCGATAAGTCTGGATCAGTTGATAATAAAAAGTAACTTTCCCAATTGTATTCTAAACATGTGATCGCATTTTGTCGAGGGCACATCCTCCAACACTTTTTGGGTGTAAGGACACGAAAAACGAGGTAGAACGGGGCCTTGTCACGGCTGGAAAAACCGCGAAAATAGAGTGTTTAACACTCTGTTTTTCTTGATAATTCGAGCACGATTAAGGCCAAGTTTTTGAGTGTGGTTGCTTCTATGTTGTAGATAAATGTTCGAAGATGCTAGTGTGTGGTTAGGGTTGATCATTAGCAGGTGTCTAGGGGGGGTCGATTAGGGTTCTGAAATGAAGGGGAATGAGAGGTATTTAATTATAGAGTGTGTATGTAGGGTTTAGGACTCGATTTCTTTGAGAAGGGGGTAAGGTTTGCTCGGTTTCTTGGCTGAATGGAGGCTTGGAAGGTTCTAGAAGGTAGCATACTTGGATAAGGGGACATAGAAAATATCTAGACTAAGCTTGGAGGAGAAATGGGTTTAGAAGTCGAAATGGGCCGAGGGAAACTCGGCTTGCCTAGCTGTTTTCCAGCAGCTATTTGGAAGGTTTGAGAGGTTTGTGTGGGGGTTTTCTTGGATCTTAAGGAAGGGAAATATGGATAAGATAGATGGGTATGGGTTGTGGTTAATTGGCATGGGTTTAGGTGGTGTTTGGAGCGGGTTTGGGGCTTCGAAAGGGGCTGTGAAAACAGGGGGTGTGTGGAGCTCAGTTGGGCTTGCTTTGGACGAGGTTTGAGCATGGGTTTTGGCTGGGTTATGGCTGGGGTATATGGGTTTCGAACCTTGGACATGGGAGGTGGAAAATGGGTCGAAATTGCATCGAAATTCAAGCCCAATTAGAGCTTAAATCGATCTCCAAAATCGAGCTAGAAATCGCGTACAAAACCGTCTTGAAATGGTGTTTTTCAAGTACGATTTATAAAACAAATAAATTAAATTAAAATGATTTATCAAATAAAATTAAAATAAAATCTCATTAAAATGTTTACTTCACTTTGAATAAAATAAACTTAAGAAATAAAATCAAATTAAAACAATAAAATGAATTTATTTGAAAATTAACTTTAATTTAAATATCATTTAATAAAAATTCGTCGACGACCCCCATTCTACATCGTAAAATGAGCCACAAATAATGACAATGTCAACTGAGGAATACATGTCGTCCTATCATCATCGGGTGTTTGTCGGGTTTTCTATAAATGCCAATATCGGCAGATACGGGTATCTACAGTTACGGTGTCGCATTAGGAAACGTTATCCCAACGATTTGGTAAATGACGTATTTTGGATGATTTGTAATTAAATTGCCTTAGTTTGGTTCATATGCTACCTCATATGTCTATGCTTGATAAGACTGCCTATGGTAATAAGTAGTCATTGGTTGTTTAATTACCATATCTCATTGTCTATATTACTCTCATATGTTTATATCCGAGTCCTTCACATGTTCTATCTGTATAAGTTTTATCATTGTGTAATATGGCTGAGATGATATGACACCTAGTTACTCCAGATTGATTTGTGGCATTCATGTTTCATGAATGACATGTTGCGAATACGGTGCTACTTAGGGTTCTGAGACGAGTGAATTAGCGAGCATTGTTGAGACAACGATGTACTCTTCATATTGTAGTCCAAACTTGTCCTTTTGGGCTCGTATTTGTATCGAGAGATCGAGATCCCTTGAATATGTTCATGTTTTTTTAAAACTTGTCCTTTTGGGTTTTAAATTTTAGTGACCCTCGCAATTTATTTATTAAAAAGTTTTAAGAACTACATATTATTTTCCACTGCAATTACATATTTATTTTATATTGTAAACGCGAGGGTTGTCGCATTCTTGATTATTGTTTTCTCTATGCTTTTCACGTTTCTTACTTATTCACTGAAATTCGTCTTTAATGATTGGGGCCACCGGTATACTTATCGTTGATGGCAAATGTTACATATTTTTCAGGGATGGGCTAGGGTTGCTATGGAAGATTGTGAGCGGTGAATTAACTATTTAACCGAGGGTTCTAGGTTTGCCTTAGAATTGAAGAAACTTGTTTATCGTTAATATTATTACTTTATTTCTACCTTGGCGTGAAACTCGCTCCATCTACTTGAGTTGTTTTTTAACCTCTTGTTTGCACAAATAGGATTGTACATCCATATTTATATGAGCATGGTACATCCAATACAAATCTAATTGAGCTTATATACAATTTTTTAGAGGTTTTAAAATTTTTGAGTTACATTTTAAGTTTTTAGGTTTCAACATTAGAATTTAGTTAAGCTTATATATATTGTTTTTGAGTTTCATTATGAAGTAATATTTTGAGTTTAACATTTATATAAAGGCACCTAGATTCTTTTCAATAAAGCTCGTAAAATGTACATATAAGCTCAATTTTTTTTATTATAATGCTCCATATCTATACTACCAGATGTATACAACTGGTTGTATAGTCTAGTAATTGCTTTCTTGTAATTGGTACCAACTATCTATTTTTTTGTTGTTGTTTCGATTATCATTGTTTATTAATGTGACTAGTTTATTTAGTTTAAGAGAATATTTTTTTGCAAAAAGTTATAATTTCTCTCATTCATCCACAAGGGGCAAAAGAAAAGAATACAAGGATTTTACAAAGAATATCCACTTGAGCCTAAGAGAAAAGCCAATTAAACATTCAAACCATCCCTAATTCTAGTATCTAACTGAGAAGAGAAGTGATACCAAAAGGATACACTGATGGTAAATTTGAGTCTGACTAAGAGCTGCTCCGCTGTTCTATCATGCCCATTGAAGATCCTACTATTTCGTTCTATCCAGATTGCATATACAGCTCCTACTAGGTAGATAACATACCAAACATGCTTCCAATGCGTCCTCCCCTTCCTACCTGCACACCATTTGAGCTCTGCTATGTATCTGTTACTTCTGCCTATAATTTTCATCCAATCCAGGACACCTTGCCATAGAGTATGAGAATAGGGACATTTGAAGAATAAATGAGAGTGTGACTCACTGGCTTTCCTGCAGAGATTGCATCTGTTAATGATGATAAACCCCTAGCCTAAAGTGTGTCAATTGTGGCCAACTTTTTCTGCACTTCTAGGGAAGCAACAATAGCTTGTCTAGGTTCCACTGCTTTTCCAAAAAGAGTTCTAAAAGAAGTGTTCTCTGCAAATTTTGGCCTAAACCAGTGATAGGCTAGCTGAATTTTATACTTTCCATCAGTGCACCAACTTAACATCAAACTCTGAGCATGAGCAGGAGAGCTAACAGCCTGGACAATTTCATTCCCTATTGTAATGATCCCCTTAAAACTCTCTGAGAAATGATCTTTACTATCAATATCCCATATGGTACCATGGTGCCGGTTATAAGATGTGTTCCACCTGCTCTAAATGCCAACTAGTGATTGATCTAAATACCAAATCCATTTGGAAATAAGGGCGCTATTCCATGGTAGAAGTTCGTTAATCCCAAAACCTCCTTCTTCCCTAGGGGCACAGATACTTCTTCCAGCTTTTGAGCACCAGCTTCCTACTTTGCTCCCTAGCTCCCCAAACGAATTTTTTACACATCTTGTTAATGAGTTTGATAACACTCCAAGGCAGAATACCACTAGCACACCAGAAATTCTCTAGATCAAACACTACTGAGTTCAACAATTGAACCTTACCAGCATTGGATAGGAGCTTTGTAGACCAATGTTGTATTGCTGATTTCAGTCGTTATACACCAAAAATAAGACCTAAGTCAACCAACTAAGAAGCTAGAGGAAATAGGGTCGATCTCCACAGGGAGGTAACTAACTATCTATATTCAATTATGTCTAAATCACAAAATGGGGAGGTTTAAATTTGGTTTTAGCTAAACTGCGAGGTTTAAAGGAAGAGAAATAAAAAGAGAAAATAAAGCAAGAAAGACGGTATGAAATCAGATCAAAGAGGGATGTGCCAGGATTCGGTCTGCCGCGGTAGCTACACTATCGGGTTAACTAAGTCGGTCAGTTTATTAATAAGAAGAGCAAGGTTATCTCCTTTCGGTCTCAAACCAATGACTATACCCTTTCGGTCTCTAGTCGCCCTAGGGTCTCCCTAATTGACTTTCGCCCTAACTAGGAATCACCTATCGTATCTAAGCAAGTCTACCCTTCCAATCTTTCGATCTAGGTCGGGGTTAACTAAATAACTGGTCTCCTGCGTGCACTCATTCAACCAATCGCAATTAAAACTGCATAGAACGATTCATATCGCAAACTAACCTAACTAGTCAATCCTAACATGCTACTACCACGGGTTCCATCATCCTAACATATCAATAGATTTAGCTACTCATGCTTACGATATTGCAAATAACATAAACAATTGAATAACTAATAATAGACATATTGAAATTATAATAAAATTGCATAAATGAAAATTAGGGCAGGAATTAAAGTAGAGAAACAAGAGATTAAAGCAATAATAAATGAAAGATTAAGATTAAAGGAAGAAGGAATTACAATCTCAAGCTATTCCGGCGTAAAGAACTCGAATCCAATCGATTGTGAAACCCAAAGAAAAGTTACAGTGAAAGGTGAAAGTAAAAAGTAGAAATGTATGATAGTGAATGTATGTAGCTAATGACGTCTAACCTTATTTATAACAAAACTTAAACTTAATTAAACCTAATCACGCGGACACGTAAGCCCATTAGCTAACTTCTGTTCGATCGAGCAACAAGACTTCTCGATCGAACACTTCTGCTCAGCAATCCTCTCGATCGAGGACATCACTTCCTCGATCGAGGATTTCCTCTATGTCCTCCCCTCGATCGAGCACAGGACAGCTCGATCGAGGTCTTCTAGGCTTCCTAACCTCTCGATCGAGCACAGCAGGGGCTCGATCGAGGTCTTCTCTTGGTTTAGCTCGTGAATGATGATAAATAGGCTTATGGCTTGGACTTCGACCGGTTTCACGCTTCCCTAGGCATGGGTTTCTGCTCCGTCTTCCTCCATCTCCTAAAATGCACACTTGGAACAACTTCTAGCTCGGTTTCCGCTACTTATCGTCTTATACCTGCAAAATGGCATGGAAAACACAAAGTAGCATATTCGGGGTATAAAGTGACATAAAGTCACCTAAAATGCATAGAAATGCGTGCCAAAATGGACCGTAAAGTCTATGTAAAATGCACGCATCAAACTTCCCCAAACCAAACCTTTGCTTATCCTCAAGCAAACTAAATGCAACTAATATGGACCTAATGGAAAGCAGTAAATCTCAGAGCTAGCTGTGGGGAATATCCGTATATTCACCCTTAAAAATTAGGACTATAACGAAATTTTACTCGTGTGAATATCGTCATAAAATGAATAACAAAACGGAAATGAAAAGTATAGAAGTACAACCTTTGGTCCTTGCGATAAAGGCCTAAGAACAAGAATCAACCAAGATTCTCTCCTATAACTCGCACCCAAAACCCGTATGAGACGATGCCGCGCGTGCTAGAAATGCTCTCCGATTGACTTGCAATATGGAGAGAGCTCTTGTGAGGTTTGATGTGAGATCTAGGTTGTTGAGAGAAAATTGCTCTCAAAAACCCTAGGTTTGTTACAAATGAAATGGAGTGATTGACAAAAGGAGAATGACTCTCCTTTTGTTCATTCATTCGGCCGAAATGAGGGTTAGTGGGGAGAGTGGGCTTTGCCCACTCTCTCCTTATTCTCATGCGTGATTCGACCCGCGTAGCTTGAAATGTATGGAGCGGGTACTTGATTATAAATCGTCTCCGGGTTATTAGATATTAATGCGTCGTCTCAACATTCTAATAGTCGATACATTAATAA
>JAGPOY010004480.1:0-11892 GCA_018983105.1 Silene uniflora | reverse complement strand
TTTGTTTTTATAATGGAATTTCCACCTCACACTTATTTATTTACATAATATGTGGTGGAAATTCGAAAATTAAGAACATGTTTTTGGTATTTTTGTTGATTTTTCCGATTTTTTTTGTGTTTAAAAATAGGAAGCAATGCATGATTTCTAGCTAAATGCAAGAATTGAATAACAATGCAAAGTACACTATATGAATGCAATCCTAAATGTGACGATATATTACACAAATTTAAATCTAATGCAACTATATGAATGCAACTACATGGCACACCTACACTACATATTTTACACCTACCTAAATGCATACAAAAATTGAAATATGAATGAGAGAATTTGGATTAAGGGATCATACTCGGTTTGGATTGAATAGGGAGCAAGGATAGCCATCCACTCGGCTTCCTAGGACTCATAGTCATTGTAGTCCTTCACATCGTCATCACCATCATCTTCTTGATTCCGCGCCCCAAACTCAGCTTCCCGGATAATGTCATCCGGGTTCATGGAAGTGTCCCCCACTTCCATGCCAATACCACCACCGGAGCCCGAAGCTCCCACATCTCCCATGCTACCAAAGCCCGTAGGCGCCTCACCATACCACCTTGTGTTGTGACCCTCTCCATGAGGTGCCGGAGAGGGGAAGGCCGGGTTACTAAAATAGTCCGCCCGTAGGTTAAGGTCACCATAGACAAAGGTGTTGTCTTTCGTCACATAGCCCCCATCCGGGGCTAGATAGTATGAAGGGTGGAGCCCGCTTGGGTGCTTGTATCCCCGTCGCATATACTCCTCATAGACGGGGAATTGACCAACCGATTGATCATAATAGATGCGATCCAACTTCCGGTTGATGTCAAGTCTTTCTTGGGAAGCAGTCTTTGCCTCCAACCTCATATCCGCCATAAATTGGACAAGTTCGGGCGGCAGGGGAAATTGTGGGGAGGTTTGGTCCTTGTTGATAGGAAGGGCCCCCAAAGAAGAAAGGGGCGGGCATAGAGTATCGTAAGGATGGTTGGGCCGTCACATTCCGCTCCCGACCATAAACCAAGTTTGGGTTTTGTGTTTAGGGGGTGGTGGTGTCAGTCTCTCCCTCTTAAACCTCTAGGAGATAATTGGGTTGGTTGGGCACTACCCTCATTTTTTTGTGCATTGGGGAGGGCAACCGAGTTTCAGTCAACTCCATTGACCCGTATTTGCCAATAGTCGACCAGTCATCCGGGTTTGTCTTTATCCAAAACAGAGTGTGTTGGAGATATTCTTTGTTTAACATTGATATCCCGGGTATGTAGTTAAGACCCTCCAAACTTATCCTCCGATTGAGGCGCTTTATCATATGAGTTACCACCCCACCTATAACAATAGGGGTCTTGTGCCCCGGACAATTGCTCAATTCATTAAGGTGGATGGCGAAATGGTGGGCGATGCAAATTTTGAAGCTAGTCGGGTTTGAGTAAAGGTAGGAGCCAAGAATTTGCAGCTCCTCTTTCCTAAAATTGTGAGCCTCATCTCTAACAAAGACGGTCCACCCCATAAACCGATGCCAAATCCTAATAGCGGCATTGTGGACCGTATTTGCCGCCTGTTTGACGGTCTTAATATCCTCCAACCCCGTAATTGCCGTCCAAACCAAACCCGTGTCAAAATTTTCGGGTGGCCTATGGGGAGGGGTAGCATCATGAGTAAAGAGGTTGGCAAAGTCAAGTAGGGTGAGGGAGTAGTCTTTGTTCAATAGACGGAAATGGAAAAGGGCGACTTTCCCCGATTGTTTATGCTTGTCAAGACGAAGGGAACTCAAAAACTCCCATGTAAGGCGAGGGTAAGTCTTTTCACACATGTCGTACATGGCTTTCATCCCCACCCCATCAAATAATTCTAGGGTTACCGTATCTAACCCTAAATCTCTCATAGAGTTTCGATCGATAAACCTAGTAGGGCGAAGGGGACGATTCTTGAATAATAAGAACTTACCCTTCATTGTTACGGATGCAAATTGAAGACCCGGAAAATCCGGATTGGGAGCCATATCCGTCGCTGCCGCCGCCACCAATTGAGCTTGTTCAAGTTCCAAATCCCCTTGTCATTGCCTTTTCTTGGGTGCCATGGTTGTTAGAAGGTTTTAGAGAGATAGAGTGATTTCGAAATTATGAGGAAGATTTGGGGAAGAAATTGGTTTTAGAGAGATATAGTGATTTCGAAATTATGAGGAATTTAGGGTGATTTTTGTGTTATTTGACGAAACAGGGGCTCCCAGCCGGGTCGGGGACCGGCTGCCGGCCCACCGGCTGGGAGTCAAGGCCTTTTTTGATTATTTTTTTCGAAAGTTTCAGAACATACACAAGGGGTTCCTAGCCGGTGGTGGGCCGGCGGCCGGTGGACCGGCTGGGAGACCTCCAAAATCACAATTCCTCTATCTAGGGGTCCCCAGCCGGTGGACCGGCTGCCGGCTGGGAGATCCTCTTCTATATTTTCCTTCGTATTTTCTCCATAATAAGGGTCCCCAGCCGGTGGACCGGCTGCCGGCCTGCCGGCTGGGAGACCTTCTTCCTCAAATTTTCCAAGATTTTCAATAGATGTTACAGGAGGTTCCCAGCCGGTAGGGCACCGACGGCCGGTGGGCCGGCTGGGAGACTCCCCAATCTTGTTTTCCACAAATTAAAATCCATCTTACAGGAGGTTCCCAGCCGGTAAGGCACCGGCGGCCGGTGGGCCGGCTGGGAGTCTTTCTTCTTCGTTTTGCCTTCAAAACTTCACCAATTCAAATCCCGATTCCCCGTTAGCCTTGGGATGCGTGTTTTCACCTTTCAAGCCGACTCGTCATGTCGAGAAATAGGCTAAGCGGGGGTAGTGCTTGTTTTCATCACAAATCTCATTTCTTTGACCAATTTCTCAAGTGACAATCCCGTCACCAATACAAGTAACCCAAGGTATAGATCCAACAAATCCTCTCATTTGTTACCTAAATGCATGCTATATACAATTGTGGTTCTTGAGGAACTCCACCAAACCAAACTCATTGATAGCTTCAAATTTTCTCCTCCTCGGGGAGCGGATCCCCAAGGAAAAGAACCTCTACAGTGCCCATCTTGTCTCCTTGATAATATCGCTTTACCCGTTGACCATTCACCTTAAAGTGTCCATCATCTTCGCTCCAAAGGTCAAAGGCACCACATGGGGACATGCCCATCACTTTGAAAGGTCCCGACCACCTAGAGCGAAGCTTTCCCGGGAAGACCTTTACTCTTGAGTTAAAAAGGAGAACAAGGTCTCCCACACTCACTTCTTTCTTCACAATCTTGGCATCATGCCACTTCTTTGTTTGATCCTTGTAAATTTTCGAGCTCTCATAAGCCTCCAATCTCAACTCTTCAAGCTCATTCATTTGGAGGAACCGTATTTCACCCGCGGCATCGAAATCGAAGTTCATTTTCTTAAGAGCCCACCATGCCTTGTGCTCCAATTCGATCGGCAAATGACAAGCCTTGCCATAGACAAGCTTGTAAGGCGTGGTGCCTAAGGGTGTTTTATATGTCGTTCGAAGAGCCCATAAGACATCGGGCAACTTTTGTGACCAATCCTTCCTACTCTTGTTTGTCACCTTTTCAAGCACCGCTTTGATTTGTCTATTTGAAACCCCCACTTGCCCACTAGTTTGAGGGTGGTAGGCAAGTGCGGTTTTGTGCTTTACTCCATGAGACTAAAGTAAGGCCTTAAAAGTATTCTTCCGGAAATGTGATCCTCCATCACTAATAACCACTCTCGGTGCCCCAAATCTAGGGAAAATAATCCCTTTGAAGAGTTTCATAACCACCTTTGAGTCATTTGTTGGGGAGGCAACGGCTTCAATCCATTTGGACACGTAGTCCACCGCCACTAGGATATACTCGTTCCCGCAAGAGTTTGGAAACGGCCCCATAAAATCGATCCCCCAACAATCAAACAACTCAATCTCAAGAATGTTATTTAGCGGCATCTCATTCCTTTGCCCTATGCTTCCGGTTTGTTGGCAAGCATCACATGATTTTACCAAATAGTGTATGTCTTTAAACATGGAGGGCCAATAGAATCCGCCTTGGAGGACCTTGGCAATGGTTCTTGATGTGGCCAAATGTCCCCCATAAGCGGAATTGTGCATTCTATCCACTATCTCAAGCCCTTCTTCTCTTGAGACACAACGCCGAAACATCCCATGTCCACACTTACGGAACAAGTGTGGGTCATTCCAAAAGTACCTCTTTGCATCATGTTTCA
Source organism: Silene uniflora (assembly GCA_018983105.1). Lineage (NCBI taxonomy): Eukaryota > Viridiplantae > Streptophyta > Magnoliopsida > Caryophyllales > Caryophyllaceae > Silene > Silene uniflora. Next base: position 7,650 of record JAGPOY010004480.1, on the reverse strand, counting down.
ACTTCCTCCTTTCTCTAGGACCAAGCTCTTCCGGAATAAACTCATTAACAACATAGTTTGCTAGGTCCGCAAACCATGGTGTTTTCTTATCAATTGCCATAAGACTATCTTCCCTCAACCATTCATTGATTGGACCACTCTCGTCTTTAACCCCATGGTTCTCAATGGTTAACCTCGATAAGTGATCCGCCACTACGTTTTCGGTGCCCGCCTTGTCCTTAATTTCGATATCAAACTCTTGAAGGAGCAAGACCCATCGTAAGAGTCTAGGCTTGCATCCTTATTAGTCATTAATTGCCTCAAGGCGGTATGGTCGGAGTAGACCACCACCTTGGATCCCACCAAATATTGGCCAAATTTCTCAATAGCATGGACAATGGCGAGCATCTCTTTCTCGGTAGTTGTGTAATGACATTGGGTTGGATCAAGGGTCTTGCTCGAGTATTAGATCACGTGGTGCTTCTTGTCCACGGTTTGGCCTAATACCGCGCCTACCGCGAAGTCCGAAGCATCACACATGATTTCAAAGGGTAGATCCCAATCCGGAGCTTTGATTATCGGAGCCGAAGTCAAGGCTTCTTTCAACCTACGAAACGACTCAAAACACACATTGTCAAATTCAAATGGGGCATCCTTGAGGAGGAGGGAAGTTAATGGCTTTGCAATTTTCGAAAAGTCCTTGATAAATCGTCTATAGAAGCCGGTATGTCCAAGAAAGCTTCTCACCCCTTTCACATATGTAGGGGGTGCTAAGTTTTCTATGACCGCCACTTTTGCGCCATCAACCTCTATCCCCTTCTTGGAGATAACATGCCCGAGAACAATCCCTTCTTCCACCATGAAATGACACTTTTCCCAATTGAGAACCAAGTTATGGTCCTGTGAGATCCCTGAAAAAATCTCCCTTTTCGAAAAATAAGTAAATAGATGGAGTCGCTAGTAGGCTTTATTAAAAAACGTACAAAAACAAGTTTAACGGAAAAGGCCCCTTTTGATCCCTGGATTGGGGACTGATCCGTCACTCCGGCCTAAACCAAAGATTGTGGATTCGGGGGTAAAGGTACGGTGAGGGAAGGTGTTAGGAACCCGCATCGCCCATCAAACTGACGACCTCTACTATTTATCTGTAATATTATATATTTGACGAAATTAAGACGAAAAGATTATAAAACAATTTTATACAATTATTTACAAAGACAAGGAGTAACTACGTTAGTATGCGTACAAATAATACGAAAATAAAGAAAATAAATAAAAGAACGAAATAAAAAGAGTAAAGAAAACTTATTCGAATCTGGTATCCTCAGGCCTATGTGGATCTTGACTATTAATGAATCTCGACTTTGTCGTAAATTAACGGCTCTTATGCGCTTATATGGAACTGGGACGATTTATTTGTGAGGTTTGATTTGAAACTGGGATAGTATATTGTGACGATAGTTTGTATGAGTATAGAATTTGAATTGGTAATTATGTGTATGAATATCCTCCGTGGAATTGTGTTTTTCCTGCATGTGGTATTTATATTAATTTGGACATGGAATTTGACATCATGTGGAATTTCCATAAGATGAAGTTTGATCTCTACGTGGGTTTAAATTTGTTGAGATTTGGAGTCTTGAGCAGATAGAAGTTTCAGGACAGATTTGTTACCGCTAGCCGCTAGGCTTCTTTTTAAAAGTTGGTCTACTTCAGAATACTACTTTATTTTGGTCATGAAGCAACAAAGCAATATCCAATATTTATATCTTTTTTAATCAACTTCTAACCCTCAATTAATACGTTCGGCGTCCAATGTCATACACCATCTTACATTTTGTTTGTCTGCATGTAATTTGGGCGCTTAATGGTAAGCTCCACTATTAATCAGGCCTATAATGGGCATGATCCGTAGGACAATTTCATGGAAAAATAAGGTGGGCTTTATATATAAGATTACTTGGAGAAAGGAGATAGTGGACTTTTTTGTGGTTTTACGCCATTTTGAATTATTTATGAAGAAATAAGCGTACAAAGCCATTAATTATAACATTGTCAATTTTCATTAATCATTTAAATATTAGCCTCATCATCGGGTACCCTTAAGGCTAGTAGACAACTTTTGGGTGTCTACAGGTCCTCACATCTTTGCAATACATCATCTAAGTTAGCCAAGCCATGGCCAAAGGAGTCTCCATGGACGCTAAAATCGTCCATGAAGACTTCCATAGTCTTCTCAAGGAAATCCGAAAAGATCGCCATCATACACCTTTGGAAGGTGCCGGGTGCATTACACAACCCAAATGGCATCCTTCGGTAAGCATAGACTCCTATGGGGCACGTAAAAGTCGTCTTTTCTTGGTCCTCCGGGTGAATGGGTATTTGAAAGAACCCGGAGTACCCGTCAAGAAAACAATAGTATTCGTGCCCCGCAAGTCTCTCTGACATTTGGTCTATGAAGGGAATAGGAAAATGGTCTTTAAGGGTGGAAGCGTTAGGCTTGCGATAATCGATACACATTCTCCATCCCATAACCGGCCTAGTCGGCAAGTGGGTTCCGTCCTCTTGTTCAACCATTGTTACTCCACCATTTTTGGGGACATCGTGAACGAGACTCACCCACCGACTATCAGTGATTTGGTAAATGATCCCGGCCTCAAGTAACTTTAAGACCTCATTTTTGACAACTTCGGCCATTTTGGGATTTAATCTACGCAAACCATCGACCTTAGGCCGGCTTCCCTCTTCAAGAACAATTCTATGCATACAAAGACTCGGACTCAAACCCTTTATATCATCAATTGAATACCCTAGTGAGCCCTTATAGTTTTTCAACACTTTCAAAAGCTTCTCTTCTTGGAGCTCACTAAGTTTCGAGTTGATTATAACGGGGTAAGACTCCCCCTCACCAAGGAAAGCATACTTTAGTGAGGGGGGAAGGGGGTTTAGTTGTACCTTCGGAGGGGTTAGGCCCTCAACCTTTTGGAGAAGATCGTCATCTACCTCATGATCTTCTTCCATTGCTTCTTCATGGAGTGAGACTTGAAAAGCCTCTTCCCTTTGTTCCTCTTCTCTAGCCACTTCTTTCACAACTTTTTCTTCAATCTCTTATACCATGCAAATCCGAGCTACCTTTGTGCTTTTCACAATCTTAGGAAGGTTAAATTCAACAATGTCGCCTAATATCCTAAACGTTAGCCGCTCATCTCTAGCATAAATCACGACTCCTCCGGTAGCCAAAAAGGGCCTACCAAGGATGATGGGGGTGTGGCTATACTTCGGGATATCAAGAACAACAAAGTCGGCGGGAATCAAATACTTTCCTATCTTCACGGGTACATCCTCAAGCATCCCCAAAGGGCGTTTGACGGATCTATCCGCGAATTGGAGAGTCATACAAGTAGGAACAAGATCTTGGATCCCAACTTTCTTCGCAACATTCAAATGAAATACGCTAACACTTGCTCCCAAATCACACAATGCTTTAGTAGTAGGAACACCACCAACTAGACAAGGGATGGAAAAGCTCCCCGGGTCCTCACATTTCTTTGGCATTTTGTTTAGAAGTACGGCACTACATGCCTCTTCCATAGCCATGATTTGTGGTTCACCCAAGGTTCTTTTCCCCGCTATAATGTCCTTTAAAAATTTGGCATATGATGGCATGTTCAATATTACTTCGGTGAAAGGTAAGGTGATCTCAAGTCCTTCAATGATTTTGCAAAAGTTAGCAAACTTGAGGTTCTCCTTACCCTTTAGAGCTCTAGTGGGATATGGAATGCTAGTCAAAATTTGAGGGCTAGAAGGTACCTCTTGAGTGGTCTTTTTGCTTGGTACCTTTGGTGTAGATTCCAAGGCCGCTTTTCCATGTGCATCAACCTCTTCTTCCTCATAGGGGAGCTCTTCCACAAACCCATCAACATCTTCATCTATTTGCTTTGTCCCGCTTGAATATGCTTCACTTGTGATGTACCTTTCCCTTGCTTCCTTTATCCTTGCATTTTCACCCATTTCCCGCTCTTTTTAGGGGTCCTCAAGATCAACCCTGCTCCTCAAGACTACCGCATGGGCTTGGTGATTTGCCGCGGCATCCTTGGAGCTTTGCCCTTGAGCGAGGAGCCCTCCCGGTGGTCTTTGCGGATTCAACAAAGCAAGGGGAGCCATTCGAGCTTCCATTTCTCTCATTTCTTTTTGATGGGTAACCCTTTGGTTGGCTAGCTCTTGTTGATTTGCTACCCTTATGTTATTCATGTCTTGTGTATGTTGGATTTGAATATTCTTCAATATCTTCAAGATTTCATTTTGAGAGTTGTCACCCACGGGTTCTTGGAAGGGTTGGTTGGCTATGGGAAGTGGGAACCCATAGTCAAACCGGTTGTTGTTCCCTTGGTTAACATTCCTTTGTTGCCTTTGGTTATTGGAGCTTGAACCTTGGCTTTGGTTTAAGCCTTGGTTCCCTTGCACAAACCCTTGATCAAAGGGGCCTTGACCAAACCCTAGGTTGGCTTGATTCCCTTGATCACCTTGATAAAACCCTAGGTTACCACCCGATTGTTGGTTGTTGTTCCATTGATTTTGGTTGCCAAAATTGTTCCTTTGGCCTTGGTTTCCGAAATTGTTACCTTGACCTTGGTTTCCACCTCGTGGGTGAGAAAATCCGGGTGGATTGTTGTTTTGGGGTTGGGTTTGAATTTGATGAGGGTTTTGGACATTTTTGCTCTTGTAACTCAAGAAAGGGTGGTTTCTCATTCCCGGATTGTAAAAGTTTGATTGTGGGTTGTAGTTTCTTGATTGTTGTATGGTGGCCTTGGAGGCCTCAAATTGGTGTTGTAACTTTGGAAAGCATTCACATCTTGATGGTTTTCCTCGAACCCCATACCATAGATATTATTGGCAAACACATCGTGTGTGTGCCCCATGCCTCCGCAAGATTCACAAGGAGAGTGTTGCATTACTTCTTCCATGGCCGGTCCATATGAGGACCCGGCTTGGTTCACTTGCCTTCGATTCAAAGTTTCAATTTGCTTTGTCAACAAATCGAGTTTTGTATTGGTTTGTGCATTCAAGACGGAAGAATTTTCCGGAGGGTATTGGGCACTTCTCCTCAAGATGTTACCACGTGAACCATAATTGGACTCGGAGTCCACCATTTTCTTGATTAATTCCGACCCTTCCTCATTTCCAAGGTGATCAAAACCCCCTCCCGCAGAGGCGTTCACCATCTCTTTTGTACGTGGAAGAAGGGTTTGAAAGAAGGTTTGAGTTATAGACCATGCCGGGATTCCATGATGGAGGCACCGGGCTATCAAGTCTTGATATCGATCCCATGCCTCTCCCAAAGATTCTCCTTCCTCTTGTTGAAAGGTGTGGATTTCGGTCCGGAGCATGGCCGTTTTGGAAGATGGGTAGCACTTGGCAAGGAAGGCTTTTGCAACTCCGTCCCATGTAGTAAAGGTATCCGGTGGGTGAACGTTCAACCACCGGTCCGCTTTATCTTTAAGTGAAAAGGGAAATAGCATCATCCTTATAGTGTCCTCGGGTACCCCACTACTTCTCTTCATCAAGCCAACTTTACTCTTGAATTTGCGAAGATGAGCATGAGCATCTTCGTCGATATTCCCCCCGAATTGATCTCTCTCAACTAACCCGATTTGGGTGGGTTGGATTTCAAAGTTGTTTGGGACAATGGTGCCAAAGCTTATGGGATTACAAGTATCATTATGGTTAGGCCGGTTGTGGTCTCTCAAAGCCGCCATATTGTGGTTGTTTTGAGGTGGAGTGATTGGTGGAGTGTTTGGTGGTGTGTTTGGTAGTAGTAGGTTATAGAACGGGTTTTCTTCCCTAGGATCAATTGTGCCGGTTGTTTGTTCTTGAGTAATGGTCTCAAGGTGCGTTTGGGTGATTGTTGTTGCTTGGTTTGTAGTTGTGGTTTGGGCGGTTACACGAATTCTTCCCTAAGTCCTATGCCGTAAGGTTCTAAAGAACCTTTCCGGGTCGGAGTTGTAGAACAAACCGTTATCGTTACCTCTAGGCATACAACTCAAATAAACCGTTAGACTCCTAGTGCTTTTTGAGGCACTAGGGATTAGGAAGAACAAACACTTTTCAAGAAACAAACAACTACTCAAATAGAACTAACAACAAACAACAAGTAACAAGGAACACTAAGACAAATCCTAACACTTTTAACTACTAAATATAACCTAACGCCATCCCCGGCAACGGCGCCATTTGATAGGGGTTTAGAGTCGTCACACCCTTCTCAAAACTTTACCTAAATAAGTAGTATTTAGGGTCTAAATCCACAAGGATGGCTAGGTTTCTATCTAGTTCGTCTCAAGTACTAGTTTAGCCTAATCAATAAGAAGTGGTAGAATCTATGACTAATTGCAAGCTAGAGCGAAAATGAATTAAAGCGAAATGCAAACAAATGATTAAAGTCTAGGGCAATCGGGTTCACTTAAGGTGAGGGAGACTCTAAATTGGGAGAAAAGCATGTTATGGGGGTTTAATTAACCTAATAAGGCACTAATGTCTTAGTAAGCCTAAATTGAGCACTAAGCCTTCGCATTAGGACACAATTAATCACTAACATATAAACAAGCACCTCCCCTTCCATTGTCAATCAAGGGGATGCAAGAAAATTCGATAAAAACACGAACTTTCGTTCATGCCTTTCATCAAACACCTTAAGAGCATGCGAGTGAAAGCCAACAAAACACCCCAAACATGGACAAGCTACCCCCTATTCTTCATCTACCCTCACCCAAGTTCCCCCTAAACCCTAGGGGTCACTACTCACTCATGGCAACAACAACAATTGCAAAAGACATGAACTTTGATATGGAAGAGACAAGAGAAAACATAATGAAAAGCAATAACAATAAGCTAGTAATGAAAAGATTGAGAAATGTAAACAATTGAACAAAAGTAAAAGATTAAGGCTAGAATTATACCAAAGATGAGAACTTTGATTAATAATAATAATAATAATAATGGTCTTCAATATCTTCAAATTACAAACCCAATACCAAATGTAAACTATTGATATTCTCTAATACAAAGTCTAATTAAGGAATGATTAAGGTTTTATTAAGGAAAGATTAATGCTTGCTTGAAACTTAAATTGCATGAAACTAGAATGTTCTTAAATCTAGGGTGTTACAAAATTTATAGGGTGTTACAAAATTAGGTTGAAAAGGGGGAGTAATGCCTATTCACGCATAAGGGGGCTCCTATCCGGTGGGCCGGCTGCCGGTCCCCTACCGGCTGGGAGGTCTCTGATGAATTTCAACAAAAATCTGGAGTAGAGGGGCGCCCGGACGGGGGATCGGCTGCCGGGTCCAGGACCGGCTGGGAGTCCCTTGAACTTTGACTTTCCAAAATGAATTGTTTACACTTTGACTTCCTATGAGCAGGTCTCCCAGCCGGTAGGCCGGCTGCCGGTCTCAGGCCGGCTTGGAGGTCTCAGGTAGGGATGGCAGTGGGTCGGGGACCCGACCCAGACCCTTAGGGTCGGACCCTAATGGGTCGGGTCTGGGTCTAAATTTTTGAGACCCGAACGGGTATGGATCGGGTATGGGTCTTGGATAAATATTTAGGGTTCGGGTCTGGGTCTGACTTATGAGACCCGGACCCGGACCCGACCCTTAGACCCGTACAAATTAAAAA
>JAGPOY010004479.1:0-11894 GCA_018983105.1 Silene uniflora | reverse complement strand
ATCTAATACTTGGTTTCCGCTGCGTTAATATTGTTTATGTCACATGAGATACGTTTGGTAATGATTGCTGACCCCGTTGTTGTTGTCTTTTGACCTGCTGTGATCCATCGGGGTGGTGAGCAGACTTTAGCAGGTGATCTTGTTGATGGAGTCGGATGGAGGGACACAGCCGAGTCTAGTTCACCAGTCATAGCTTCCGCTTTTCTAGTTTCGCTTTCAGTTTGTCAGACATTGGATTTTTACATTGTTTTGAGATACGTTGGTTGTAACACGATTACATTGCTATACATTTTAATAAATTGTCCTTATTGTTTACTTTTGTTCTTCACTACCTTGGTTCTCCGAGATGGTAGCATCCTTATATGCTAGGGCAGTCCCTGGTAAGGGGCCTTGGTATATGGGAGTGTTACAGGGGAGATGTAAGGATCATCAATCCATGGGCGCACGAGTGAAAGTAGATGAGAGGGGCGAACATAATTGAGTGTAGCGAATGATGATTTTGACATATTTGACATGTCGAAAGGTGTAAACTTTATTGGTGGAAGGATCAAGACATGGTAACCATGGGGTAAATTCGTAACCATGGGGTAACAACTAACAAAGACAACCTAACATAACACCTCATGTTAATTGAAGAGGTCCATTAATGAACTTAAATGACTAGTGCTTAACAAAGTGCATCTTTTTTTAGAAGTCATGATAAGAACTTTACAGTTAAGCGTGCTTGCTAGGGAGTGTACTCTTAGGATGGGTAACCTCTTGATTACTAATTGTTGTTGACAAGTTTTGCTAATTCAACATGCTAGTCAAATTTGTCAATATATTTTGCTAGTTACTCCCTCATATTTACTGTTTTCTTCCCCTTTCATTTTCCCACAAGAAATAAGAGAGTAAATTTGGACCACAGAAAGCACGCCATTGAATTTGGACCACACAAATCAACCCAAAAAAGGAAATAGGGAAGAAAACATGAATAACCAAAAAAGGAAATAGGGAAGAATACCCTGAATAGGAGGGAGTATAATTTTCTCAATAGCTATTCTTCGTCAAAAAATTACTAATTGTTGCCGACAAGTTTATTGAACTACCCAGAATGCCCCTTACACCTCCAAACACTTCAATTAAACTAACCGACAAATCATAACTAACAACTATAGTTGAAGAACGAACTACTAATCAAAACAACAGATTATTAATCAAATTAAACTAATCAAAACTAACAACTAAAATCGAATTACTAAGAATTAGAGTATGGATCCTCTCCATTTCTTTTCTTCCCATTTCCTTCCATTTCCTTTAATACAACAATATTAAATATTAAATCATTATTCATTCTCCATATCATCAAATAATTAACTGTTAGATCGTTTCGTTATAAAATTTAGACTATTGAGAGGTAATGAAAAGAAATGGAGAGGATCTCAACTAGTCGAATTAAACTAATTGAAACAATGGTAAACTAATCGAATTATCTACCAGGAAAAGGTCGGACCTGAAACTTCCACGCCCCAATCTATCTTCACAACCATATTTTGAAAGTAGCCCTTTTTCCACGGGGTAAATGAACTACTCCACTGGATTTGTTGTGAGATTGACCATTATGCCCATTATTTTGTTATCTTAATTGAAAGTGTTTCAAGCTTATAATGGGAAAGAAGCATGTAATACCAGTGGCTTAGTACATAAGACCAGTGGCGTTATGGGGACCCTTTGTTTATAATCCGTTGTTCACCAAATAGATCCTTAACTTAGAGGTGGCAATCGGGTCACTCGGGTCGGTTATGGCCGGGTTAAGACGGTTCGGGTCATGTCGGGCTCGGGTTTGATCGGGTCAGGCTGCTTATTCGGGTTGGGTCACTTACGGGCCGTGTTAATCGGGTAAAAAACTGCAACATGTCGGTTCTGGTTCGGGTCGGTTGACAATGGGTCAGGATATATCGGGTTAATATGCTTGATCGGGCGAGTCTGGTTTAGTTTCGGGTCATTCATGCGTCGAGTCATTTATATTGTTGGGTTAAGTTTGAAAAAGAATCGGGTTAAACTACAAATCGGGTCAATGAGTCGGGTAGTTCTTTTGCCGCGTTCAGAGAACATATTGTGTGTTATCGTCTTAGATTAATATTACATTCAATGCTGAAAGAACCAAATGATTTAATACCTTAAAATACCGCACTTCGTTTACAATCGTTAACATTTCTCAACTTTTTATTTTGATATTACATTTCGTCTTAAAAAGAAAATGACTGATATTTTTATCAAATTTATTTTAAAAAAAAATTATAAGCAAATTTTAGGTTATTTTTAAAAAAATTATTTGGATATCGGTCGGGTCGGGTCAGGCTTGTTTTGGGGTGAATCGGGTTACAGGTCGTCATATCATTTCAGATTATATCAGTTTAACGGTTAACCTTTGGGTCGGTTCAAGTCGGTTCGGGTCAACAAATTTTCAAATTTTATCGGGTCAATTCTCGGATAATTCAAGTCGGTTTTTCTAGTCAGGTCAGCTTTTGCGAGCTCTACCTTAACCGTTTCGTTTGTAGGTAGGAGGAAACAAAAGTCAAGGCTCAAAATCTAAAATTAAGCAAAAAGCCCCACCAAAAATGCCAACACCTGCCACAAAAGTGACAAAACCCACAACCTGCCGCTTTCAACATACTCATACAGTCGTACTACTTTACAGATTTTACACACCTTCCTAATACAATACTCCTCCTAGAACAACAACAACTTCAGTTTCTTCAACCCAAAGAACATTTCTTCCCAATTTCCTCTAAAAAATCCATCAAAAAACACAACTTTAATTCTGTGTTCCCTTCTAAATTGAACCTTGTTGATTAGTACACAAATGGTACTCTTTAAACGAGGTCACAGGTTTTTTAAATACAGAATTCCAACTATTTTCACCTACTTTTCTGCCATTTTTACCTCTTTTTAGCATTGACCCACCAAACCCTTTTCGTTTCTGATCCTTAAATTCTTACATTTTTGACAAAGTTTTCTACTTTAATCACTTGGGGTGTTCTTATTTAGTCCATACATCAACAAAGTTGCATCCTTTTTTATGTTTTTATTTTGGTTAATTAATGGCTTTTGTTGATTTAATCACTCAAAATCACGAGTATCTTCGTTCTGTTGTTAAAATGACTTGGATTTTGCTTAAGATTAATTATTCTAAGTTATTTTGGTTGTGGTTTGGTGCTTTCTCTTATGAAAATCACGAGGGAGAATCCAGGTTTTTATAGAAGGAAGATTATACTTGTAAAAGTAGTTTTTAAGGAATTAGTTTGCAATTGTTTCTGTTTATGTTTGTTTGATATTAAGTTATGGAGAAGATGAAGAGGGTTAGGACTCATACTGGAGATAATTCCAATATGTCTTATGCTGAAATGGATCCTTCAGGCCGCTATGGACGTGTAAGTTTATCCAATTTTCGTCATTCCGAAACAGCCTCTTTGTATCCCCAACCCCCTGGCCTCCCCGTAGACACTGGATTAATGGGTTTTTGTTGTTGATCATGTTGATGTTTGTACTTTATTTTGGTGCTGTTAGTTTATCATTCAATTGTATCCGTTTTGGTTTGGTTAATTCAATTGTTGATGTAGTAGTTTTGTCAAATACTCATATGATGTTAATGGTTGTGGTTGAATTTGGTTGTTGGAAGGAAACTATAGTTTGTTATCTTGGCTTTATGGTCATGCTAGTTAGTAATTACTCGTCGGCTCGTATGGTCGTGATTTAGGGAATTTTCATGATTGCATGTTCTTGTGGTCTCAGTCAGTTTGGATGGAGTAGTCGTTATAGAGGAGTGGTGAGGGGAATTAAAATGCTCGTTATACTTTGTGGACTGTGATTGTTTGTTGTATGTAGGTCTCAAAATTGACTTGTACTCTTTAAGTCGAAGACGTCGTAAGGGAACAATGAAAATATCCTGGATGATATTTGTTTGGTTATTTGGCATGCGTTTGAATTTTTGTAATGTTTTGACTTTTAAGAACTAAGATGATAACATAGAGTGGGTGGTAGTATGGTACCATACTACCATGGTTAAGCACATGTATTTCAGGACCAGCGTTACAAGTTGCGTGTTGCTTTCAGAGATCTTCGACGTAATTTTGTAACGATGTGTAAAGAGTGTCGTTGGAGATGCACCAACTTGTTTCAAGTTGGTAATTTAGAAGTGTTTTATTGATTTAATAGAAGATAATGATGTGACTTTTTCGATTAATCATGACTTTGAAATTGATGTATGTATTCGTATTAGATTATGGGAATTATTAGTGCCTTAAGTCAACCACTTCTGGACAGTGGTTGTGGTTTTGTGGATGATACTCCAGAAGCATCCTAATGAAGGGATTGCAATGTTTGCTACTAGTTGATATGTTTTTCTTGTGTCTCCAAATATTCTCCGATCTGCAAATTAAAACTAATTCTAGGTATTATCTGCGACTAATGATATTAAAGTTGGAAATTTGTGCCAATTTCAGTTATGAATGGACCGTTGAGATAAAAGCAATGTTTCAAAATGTTTCACTTGATTATTTTTTATACGTATATAACATGAGTTTTCTTTTCGGTATGGTTGATACTTGATGAGGCTCACATTTCTAAGGCTTTTAAGGACATGTAATATACAATGGAAAGTGTAAAGGTTTAATGGAGTCCGGACATTTCGTGTTTGTTAAAAATACCGAGTTTGGGAAGCGCTTGATTATTTGTGAGTTTCCTTTTATTACCAAGTAGCCTAGACAAGGGGATTCAACTCGCTTTAGATCACCCGGTGTTTGCCCTTCTCCTCTCCACTGATTTGCTTCATTTAGTATGGATCCCTTCTCAACTACAATTTGTGTATTTTCTTATTTCCTTTGACATCACCGTTCCTCCATGTCTCCCACTCTCCCCTTCTGCCCTTCAGGTGTATCCCATACTTGCTAGTTACTCTTACTCCGGTGTCAAATTTTTTTTTTTGGTCTTATCAACAAATGTTGTGAGTACCTTGAGAACTTGAGTCAGTAAAAGGTATTTCCCTGAATGACGTGAAATATGAATTTAAGCATAGGAAGAGCTCGATTAACTCTATATTTTTGTTGACCTACGGACTGCTGTGGCTTTTAGGAAGATGCTTCTTACATAGGGAGTAATAGACTTTTGCAAAAACATACACACACATCTTTTGATACCTGTTAGTGGTATTTCATTTTTATATTCAGTGTACAGTTTCAGACTTTCATCTTCATATGAAAATTTCTTGTTTTTTTTTTCACCATCTGTTTTAGACTGGATTCAAGCCGGGTCTGCTGAGCTCTCCATCTTGAGTTGTAATATAACTAGAATTGTTGTATTCTTAAAGAATCGATCTTGATATCTCTGGTTAAACTAGATCGACTTCTTACCCGTCGCTCTAAGTTCTCATGTTTTCATATGAAAACTTGAATAGTTTGTTTTTAGTCACCAGCTTGTGTCTTTGCTGTAAAAACTGTTTGAAGCTTTCAGGTTCTCACTTCTCCTATATTAGTTGCTTCCTTTTCTTTGATTGACCTCATTGTTGGTTACCTTGCATTATATATATTCTTGGCAATTATTTGTGCTGTCTAAGAAATTTGGTAGTTTTGTGCCCATCTCTGACAGTTTAACGAACTTTTGGGCAAAGGAGCCGTGAAGACGGTATATAAAGCCTTTGATGAGGTGCTTGGGATGGAGGTCGCGTGGAATCAGGTGATGCTTAATAACATGCTCGGCTGTCCAGATCAACTGCAAAGACTGTACTCAGAGGTTCATCTACTTAAGAACCTTAATCACGAGTCTATCATACGTCTCTACAACTCCTGGATAGATACTGATCAGAGAACTTTCAACTTCATCACTGAAATGTTGACCTCCGGCACTTTAAGAGAGTAATAACGATTTCATTAATTTGCGTTTTATCATTAGATATATAGTAGAATGGGGGTTTACTCATTTGAGATTTACTATTTAGCTCCACGAGGCGGTTTTCCACCAAGTTACTGTAAAATTGCATGTTATTTACCCAAATTCTTAAACATCCCTGTAAAAAACTTCTAATTTAACCTTTTTTACAGGGCATTTCGTAAATAACATGCGGTCTGACAATTGACATGATCCCTCAACACAAAAAAGTTAGATGGTACCACTAGCAATACTTATAACCTTCTAGCACAAGAGTACAAGACTTTGTACTGAATGCATGGATTAGGCTTGCTAAATCTAGACTAACCAACTTCATCATCCACTTTGCATTAACCGATGCTTTCTCTTACCAGATATAGGCAGAAATTCAAAGACGTAGATATTCGAGCTATCAAAAATTGGGCCCGCCAAATTCTTGAAGGTCTTGCACATCTGCATGGCCTTGACCCTCCCGTGATTCATAGAGATATCAAATGCGACAACATTTTTGTTAATGGTCATCTGGGACAAGTGAAGATCGGTGACTTGGGGCTAGCGGCCATCCTCCGTGGTTCACGGCATGCCCACAGTGTTATAGGTTTTTCCTTCTCATTTCTTTTGGCTTTTACGTTTATGTAGACTTGTTCATTATGTTACTTTTAGTTTTAAAATTGAACAATTAATTCAAGCAAACTGAAGTATAGAATGACAGTCTGGTGACCAAGCAAATTGAATAATCTTTTTTAAAGAGGACATGAAAACGAGCAGAGGGTGTTTTATTGTAAAATCCCATTTTATTTCCCCTAATACTCTATGAAATGTAGTTATTTTATAGGGTATTTGGATAAGCAACACGTTTATAGCATCTTAGTGTAGACATGTTTCACAAAAAGACTTTCCCAAACAAATCTGATCCTTTTCTATTTACTCCTCTCTTTTAGCCTGCAGTCCTCTAAAGTTTTAGGCCTTGTTTGGACAAGATGAGTTGGAGGGAAAGGGATGGGAGGGAAAGAAGGGATTCAAAATGTTTAGTTAATAAATAACATGAGGGATCCGTTTTTTCTCGTCCAAGGCAAATCCAAAAGCTCTCCAACATTGGAAACATTAGGAGGGAAATTGTATCCAAACACGCCTCATCCATTTTCTTTCCTTCCCAGAATTGTATCCAAACAAGGCCTCAAGTTGTGATGATTTATACAAATCGGGGGCCAAGATAAAAGGGGTTTAGATTATTTTGACTATTTCTTTTACTGGGAATCAGAGTTTCATCATAGGTGTGTTTTTAGTATTGGCCCTTTCGCCCTGTGGTAAGCTTAAGAATAAATTGCTTCACGGCCTGCTTTGGAGCAGCTTTCCTCTTGGGTGTTGGAGGATATATTTTAATGCTTTTAAACGTTCATTTCAAAGGCACACAATTTTGTGAATAATTTAGCGGACTTTTTCGGAATTTTTTCAGGAACTCCAGAATTCATGGCACCAGAATTGTACGAAGAAGAATATGATGAGCTTGTGGATGTATATTCATTTGGAATGTGTGTACTAGAGATGCTTACTTCTGAGTATCCCTACAGTGAATGCTCAAACTCAGCCCAAATCTATAAGAAAGTAATAGGGGTAAGTTTCTTCGACACCTTTACCTCTTCGTCTCCTTTGAGGCGGTCCTATAATTACTTGATTTAAGACTGTTATAACTGAAACTAAATTGGTCAATTACATTAATATAAAAGGGGTCATTAAGTAAAAGGGTAACTGTTGATGATAAATGGTTACAAACTTACAATCATTGCTAAAGGTGGGTACTAACTGTCTCATATGAGAATTTGTGTTGCCTCTGAGCTCCTCTTGTGTTCTTCTAGTCATTTGACCTATCTCATTGCTTGAACATGTTAGAGAAAAAAACCCGAAGCCTTTTACCGCATCCAAGATGCAGAAGCACGAAAGTTTGTGGCAAAATGCTTGGAGGATGCTTCGACTAGGCAACCAGCACGCGAGCTGTTGTTCGACCCGTTCCTGACCGTTGATGATGTTCCAATGCCAGTTCCCAGAACCCCTCGCCCCATATATTCTCCAAAACGGGGGAATATGGACATGGCTTCTTTCTTTGGCTCTCGGATTAAGAGCACACACATGACAATCACTGGAACTGTTAATCCAGAAGATAACACTCTTTTTCTGGAAGTCCAGATTTCTGATAAGAATGGTATGCCACAATATGCTCTTTCCATTAACTAACACATAACCTCTATTGACCCGTCACACACCTAAGCCCTCTACATGACTTAATGACCGTGTTTGGGTCTTCTGCTGTGAAGTAGTCAATAGGCGGGACAGGATTGGAAGATTGTTTGGATTGGAGGCAAAGGAGGGGGAATAGGAAAGAATACAGATGCCCTTATTTGGTTAGCAAATGAGTTGTGAGGGGAGCCGTTTTTCGTAGGAAGGATTTGGAGGGGGAGCTCACTCCTTCCATTCCCCCTCCCTCTCTTTCTCTCCCCCATTCCCCTCCCTTCATCTTCCTCCTATTTTTGCACTCAAACACACCCTAGAAGAAGAAGTAGTAGTAGTAGTCAGCCGAAAACTTTCGTTACTAAGAAGTAGTAGTCAACCGATACAATTGTAAAAAAATGGGTCATTTGGTGTTCAATACAGGGGTAAAGCTTTGTGTATTGTAACAACTCGTTAAGTATTGCCATAGGCAGGAGCCTGACACTTGGGTAATTGTCGCTCTTGGCATATGTAGAAAAGACCGAGAAATCTAACACATTCTATTGATTCAGTTTTTCATGTATTAAATTTACTTTTGTATTTCTGACAGTTCTCTTTATGCTCAACATATAGGATGTCTCGGAAATGTTCGCTTTTCATTTGACATTGTTAAAGACAATCCGATGGATGTTGCAGTGGAGATGGTAAAGGAGCTAGAAATAACTGACTGGGAGCCGCAGGAGATTGCTGAAATGATTGAGGAGGAACTTTCCTCTTTAGTTCCGGAATGGAAGGCTGTGAATTCACCCAAAAGCCTTCAGCACCACAGCTTCAACTTCGATGATGACGAAAATGGCCCTCCCTACTTGTGTTCTTGTTCACCTTCTCATGACTCTCTTTCGAGTAATCCCAACCCATGTGAAGAGACATTATCTGATGATCCGACTTCCTTATACAACTTCCGTAGTTTGCATCAAGGTATATCTAAACCTGTTTCACAGTATTGGATAGTCGTAATGTTTCTTTCCTTCGGCAAAGTCTTAGAGAGGTTGAAATGTATCCTTTTCATCACAAAAAGGTTTGGTCCCTATGAAATTTACTTTTGAATGTGGCTTGAGTCACAAATCCCAAAGTGGCAAATCCTTTTGGGATGAAGGAAGTATTTTGGATGTATGTCTAGCATAAGACCATTCTTGTGCTAAAATTCTTTATGACCAAGTGACCAACCAATCCATAATGGGAAAGGGATATCTTAATTCGATGTTTTAACGACAAAATTTGGGTTAGTCTTACAATATACTATCTCCGTTTCATTTGTATTGTATCCACTATCCAGTACACTTTGATGGTCAAACGATATATAGCTTGACCAGTGCTTACTCCATTCAATTCTTTTTGACAAGTTATAGTCATTGTATGTTGTGAAAAAATATAAATCAAAGCTGACACATCGTTTGACCGTTGATGTCGAATAAGGATCATGTAAATGGGATGGATGAAATATTTAACAAATTTGGGATGCGTTGGGGACCTCAAAGTAATCTTTCCATTTGGTTGCAGGACATTTGCCTAACAATGAAGGTTCTGGTTCAGAAAGCTCTTCCAGTATAAATGGTTACTCGAATATCGACTACTC
Organism: Silene uniflora; assembly: GCA_018983105.1. Taxonomy (NCBI): domain Eukaryota; kingdom Viridiplantae; phylum Streptophyta; class Magnoliopsida; order Caryophyllales; family Caryophyllaceae; genus Silene; species Silene uniflora. Next base: position 2,149 of record JAGPOY010004479.1, on the reverse strand, counting down.
TACGCAGCAAAATGAATTAAAATCTGAAGGATGTTCTAGGTTTTGTCCTCAGATAAACGCACCTTTCAAGAGTAACGAAAAACGTTCTGGGTTTTCCGTGAAGGGTTTCGGCTGGACCGGGCATAAGAAGTTGAGCAAGATCCGTAATTTCATGGATATCCGTACCCAATTGCTTCAGCGAGCGCTAATGCAGGCTATGAACAAGCGGCGTTCAGCTAAGACTGTTGGTGCCGTGGAAAATATTGGGTTTCGTGATCCTAGCTGAGATATTTCTTGGGTACGGTATAAAATATCTGGGAACTAAGGATCCATGGACTTTGAAATCTTAACCTGACCCTCTTTGAACTGGGAAAAAATTACTTCAGATCTTGTTTGGAGGGCCTCTTTTTATGCCAACCGCTGATTTAGAGCCTGTAAATTCGTATGTGCATGTATTTATATATATGTGGGCTCATAAAGAGTGAAAGTACTTTCTCTTAATCCGTTTAGTTGTTGTATTGTCGGGTTTTATGAAGGCGGGCCTGAGCATTTAAGGTTTTGTGCGACCATGGATGAACATAATAATAGGTGCTCAAGCAGAAATGCGGAATGATGTACATAATACAGAGGTGAACTGTGAAGTTGTATGATCTATAGTCTTTATTCATGAAAATGCATATTCCTAGGCATCTCAACCTGTCTCGGGTTCATATAATTTAAATTACATATACTCCCTCCAAGTCTGCCTATAGTTCCCCTTTCATTATAATACTCCTCACATATAATAGAGAAAGGGGAACTATAGGCAGGCTTGGAGGGAGTATGTCGTAATTCCTGTATTATTTAAATTGATTAGCAAATGAAGGTACAAGTACGGTCTTTGTTCAATCAAAGGCTAAACATTTAGGGTCCGTTTGGATTGAAGGAATTGGAGAGAAGAGGGGAGGGAAAGGAAGGGATTTAATTTCCTTTAGATAAAAAATATGGAAGAAAAGAAATGGAAGGGGAGAAAAATAAGAGGACTTATTTTCTCTCCTGTAGAACAAACCATAATCTCTTCAATGATGACAAGATTTGGAAAGAAAATATTATTTGAACTCTAATTATACCACCAACATTCTTCAATCCTCCATCCATTCTTTATTTCCCTCCTTCCTCCCCTTCCACTTCCCCTCATAATTTTTTTTATCCAAACACCAACATCCCTTTTGCCCTCCCCTTCTCTCTCTCTCTCCCCTCCCTCCACCTCCACCTCCCCTCACTTCACCTCCCCTCCCTTTTCCTCCATTTTTGCTATCCAAACGGACCCTTAGTTTAATGGTTGATCTTCAAAAGTAAAGTCACGTAAAAATTATCAAATGCAGGCAGTGGTGATGCAGTAGGGCAATTTTTGTGTTCATGGTACAGGTTGTCATGTGAGAATGGCAATGTGCTGCAATTCTGTAGGAAAAACATGTGGGCATAGATGGACTCATTGAAAAATGACCCGACTCGAAAAAATAATCGAAATCCACTAAGAAGTAATCCGTTTTTTCAATCCAAACCTAAAACAACCCGAATATTTAGAGCCAAGGCCCGTCAAACATGTGACCATAGTGTGTATTGAGTATTGACTTTCGAATTTTGAGATAAATTATGCTTATATTTTTATTTAAAGCGTAGTTTTATGAAATACTTCGGACACGATTTTGAATATAAATAAAAATGTGTATTCTTAGACTACTTACTAATATCATATATTAAACAAATAATTATGAAAACTAAGAATAGTTACATATTTTATCCGAATACCTGATCTTAACCCGCTCCGAAACCCGTACCGACTCGTACAAACTCGCAACATTTGACCATATCTGTTAGGACCTATTTTGTTGATGATGACAATGCCCATTTAATTGTGTGCTTAAGTGTTTCATTTCAGGCTTAATCTCACCTCCTAATGCAAGACATAATCAATGTGCAAGGTCACAAGAAGTGTTGATCAAGACACCCAAGAGTTGTAGCTAGTGTAGTGTCACAAATGTAAAGGTAGGAGAATTTGGTGCTTGAAACTGTAACAAGCAACGGTCTTACAGACTGTTGCTCAAAGCTGTGTCACTTGAAGAAAATAAGTATTTTTAAGATTTCGAAATTACTTCTAATTTTAAATATTCCAGTTTCTGGAATTTAC
>JAGPOY010004478.1:0-11894 GCA_018983105.1 Silene uniflora | reverse complement strand
ATGTAGTTGCCAACTTACCATCAATAACATTGATACAATTAAAAAATACCAATCTTTGTTGATGTTGCAATTATCCAAATTATCCTTTCTTCATGTTTCCTGAAAAATCATAAAAAAATACAATATACAATTAGATTTCTTAGTATAGAATATTAGGTACATGTAACAAAATTAACATGCATCATAATAGAAATTATTAAGTTCATGCCAATTTTTGATTAATCTAGGGGGATGGGGATGGGGATGGGGATGAGGATATTGACGGCTAATGATAGGCATTTAACCTTAGGTTTATATATATAAATTAATATATTAATAAAGCCTTAAGCTCCGCAACCTTGAATAGTACCTGTAAAAAAATAATTTAAGATTAGAGAATAGAGATTGAAATATAAAAAAAACATGATATGACCAAAAAGTGGAAGTGAAAAATATAAAAACACGATCAGAACCAAAAGAAAAAAAAATTTAACGTAATGCATTAGAACAAAAATTAGGGTAACGCTCAATTGCTATATATAGCCAATGGGTGAGTAAAATAAAATAATTATTTTATTTTAATCGGTGGAATAGATCTTTTATTAGGTTAGTATTTCCTATTTTTTAAGGTTAATATAATATTTCTTTCCTATCTTGATATAAATTTAATTTATAGGTATAATATTGATTTTTTGATTATTTTAGTTTTATTAATATTTTAATCCAACAGCCAATAGAATTGCCTGAAAAAACTCTCTTTTATATATACATATTGATTATGAGTTAAATTAAAGATTGAAGTATTTTCAGAAGAGGGTCAATAGGTGGGAGTATTCTTGTTAAATAACCCTATTTTTTTTGGTGTAAAGTCGAAGCTATAACGACAATTTTGATGCTGACGGAATTAAACCAATGCTCTTTCACTTATACGGTTATACTACCAAAAATACTTCAATAATATTACTCAAAACAAAAAACACGTCAAAGATATACTCCGTAGCTCAAGAATCAATAAATAAACAATTTAAATAACTATACTCCATCCGTTTTAAACAATAGTTTACATTTGCTTTAATTTCTCCTAAGAAAAAAAAAAATGTGGTTATTCTATATGGTGACCCTGAACTTTTTCAGATCCCACATGGTAACCCTGGAAATCAGAAAAGAAAAATAGTAACCCTGAACTCTATTAATTACAATGAACGTGACCCTTAACTATAATTCCGTCAAATTGGGACGTTAAGTGTCTATATATGTGGCATATGAGATGGCTTATGTGGGCTATGACTTGGCTCTTATGTGTCTTCTCTCTTTCCTTTGTTTCCCATTATCACTGTCATCCGACCGCACCACTACCACCACCCACCCTATCCTAATGTTGCTCGCCATCGTCGACCGGCAGACGACGACGTTGCCGACTTTCATACCCAGCATGTCATGTTATTATCTCTCCTTCCTCTTTTTTTGAGCTCTTCTTCCTCCTCTTCTGATCTCCTTGTTTTCTTCCTCCTCTCATATGCCGCCTACTTCCTTTACGCAGCCGACCGCTCACTCTCCTAGCACCCACATCGAATTTTAAAATCTCCCATTTAGATTTGATGATATCATGCTGGGTTGGAACATTGGCGATAAGATGTCGTCTTAGCGGGTCGACAGTGGTAAGTAGCCGTAGGATGGGGGTGGGTGGTGGCCGTGGTGGGGTCGTCGGATGACAATGGTAATGGGAAAGAGAGGAAAGAGGGAAGACACATACGAGCCAAGTCATACCCACATAAGATCTTATATGCCACATAGGATATTTAACGTCCTAATTTGACGAAATTGTAGTTAAGGGTCACGTTAATTGCAATTAGTAGAATTCAGGGTTACCATTTTTCTTTTCTGATTTGCAGGGTTACCATGTGGGATCTGAAAAAGTTCAGGGTCACCATATAGAATAACCCAAAAAAATGTAAACTATTTAATAGGAGAGATGACTTATAACACTAATTAATTGGTTATTCGCTTCCCTTATAAAAGAGGAACACAACAAATGTGAATTAACTACTCTAATATGATTAGTCTACAACAAACATGAAATCATTGAATACTACTTGCTCCCTTTGAAAATCTCATTAAAATCTTTTAGAATTTTGGCCAACTTTGACTAATTAGATTAAATTGCTTTGGCAATGAATATTGAATTAGTAAGCGTGCATACTCGAACAAGAGGAAATGAAAGTCATTTTATTGTTCAAGCAACCATTAGATTAGTCAACGCTTAATTGTAAAACGAAAAAATTGACAATGCTTGATAGTTGATTGGAGTAATCGATCGATCATTTGGTTAATGGATATGTTTTTTGATAGTTGATTGGAGAGAGACGACCTAATTAATGCTCTATTTGGATACAAATAATACCATTTACTAATATGATCGCTAAAAAGAATAAAACAATTTCTAATTAGGCGATTACATATTATTAGAAATCCTTTTCAATTTTTTTTGCGGCATATCTTCATTTTCCACGTTTCTTCTCCACCTTCACAAAACACATTATATTGTCAAACTCCATTAAAACACCTTAATCAATTAACTAGAAACACATTTCACTATACACACAATAAATCGATTTATATCTCCTTTATCCTATTTTGTACGGAGTAATAATGGAAAACGAACAAGGTTAGTTTATTATTGCTTTATTTTATACATTATTGTTATGCATAAGATTTTTCCCGGTAGCTGTCTTGGGATCCGATTGTATCTCATTTGTCATATTTTCACCATTATTGCACAATAATGTTTAGTTTTCGTAAAATTTGGTTGTATCTAGTTGATGATACACAGAAAGAAATTGCGATGGTTGTTGATGAAAATGACGATTAGTAGAAGGTATTAGTGAATGATTTATTTGATCCAAATCGTTTTGAACTTTTCTATTACAAACCATTTTGTTTGCCTTGTAATATGTAGCACTGGCGATGATTTGAAATATTGAAGATGATTTGATACCGTTTGAGGAAGTTGATCTCGAGATAACAAAGAATGATAGTAAACAATTATGGAGCCATATTTGTTATCAATTTCGTACCACTGTTCCTTTGTTACGTACCTGCACTTGTTACTTGTGATCAGTTTTGTACCATTGTTTCCTTGTTGCTTACCTACATTCTATTTATTTTGGTGTTCTTTTAATGATGTAGGAGTAATTGCAGATGGTTTAGACATTAGTGGTTAATTAGTCGATGCGAAAGCTTTGAAGTGGGAAGGATTATACAAAGGATTCGATAGCAAAAGATATACCACACATACAAACAAAGCTTCATCGTTAATTTAGTCTCCAATTCGCCGTGAATACTATGATCTTAGGTGTGAAACTTACGTACATTATAAGAGTAATTTAAGAGTAAACATATATACGAAATAAGATAATACAAGTGTGTATACCTTTGCTAATGTTCCAAAACAAACAAATATTTCCTTATTTATCTCTCATTGTGATTACTAGAGTGAAAATTTTATGAAATGACTCAACTTTCTTCAAAACGGTTTTGGAGTTTAATTATGGGAGGAGTTTAATTTACTGATTTGGTGGATATTTGATTTCAATAAAGAAAATACTCCGTATTTCCTTATTTATTTCTCTATTGTTTAATTAATGACTCATGTAGTCATGTATCCATTTCATTTATTTGAAACCATTTTCCATTTAAATCGGTCGTCTCTCATTAAGTTAGACCCTCTGTTTGGCAAGACATTTACATGTACCTGATCTGGTAAAAGTAACTTATTTGACCAAAATTTCAGGCACCTTAATTTTTTTTTGCAATCGATTGACAAGTATCTTATTTAACCAAATAAGTTATTTGAAATGAAATGCTACCTAGAGTAGCATTTGAGATTCAAGGTACGTAATTTGGTTTGATTTTCCATTTTTATCCCTGAAATTTATATACTATTAAATAATTATCCTATCATTTTACGTCATTTCATCAAAATCATTTACATTTTCAGTTAGTTTGCCAAATAAAATGGCCGAAAGAAATCAGTAAACCAATATACCCAGAAATAGACGTGAAATTTGAAGCCTACAATACAAGGTCGCTGCACAGACAAGGGAAAGGGAAAGTCGGTTCAGAGTTTATCTCGGAAAAGGAAAGTCGGTTCGAATTTCCCAAAATACAATACTACAAGGAAAACCGACCGACTTACGGCTTGTATAAATACTGTTCAACCAAACTGAATTAATTGAATTGAATTTGTTTTATTTTCCGCGAAAAATCATGGTTTTCAATTGTTCGATAACAAAACCCTATCTTTGAACATAAACCCTAATTCTACTACCTTAGGCCAATTTAATCAGAATCAATCTTTATTAACATCATCAAGGAGATTAATTGGTATGGAAGAATCCAAGAATTCTAAACCGCCACCGAATTATGTTGCTGGGTTGGGTCGTGGGGCCACCGGGTTTACAACCCGGTCCGATATTGGTCCAGCGAGGCCGGCTACCACGATTGGTGGCAGTGCGCCTGCCCCGGCTGGTGTAGGGCGGGGACGAGGGAGAGGGGGTGATAAGCCTGAGGCCGAGGCCGAGGCCGAAGAAGGGTATGATGAGAATCAGGAGTTTGATGAGTTTGAGGGGAATGATGTCGGGTTGTTTGCTTCAGCTGAGTATGATGAGGTTGATAAGGAGGATGATGCGGTTTGGAAGGCGATTGATGAAAGGATGGATTCTAGGAGGAAGGATAGGAGGGAAGCTAAGTTGAAAGAAGACATTGAGAATTACCGTAAGTCTAACCCTAAGATTACTGAACAATTTGCGGCTTTGAAGCGGAAATTGCATACAATGTCGACTGATGAGTGGGACAGTATCCCTGAAATTGGGGATTATTCGATAAGGAATAAGAAACCGAGGTTTGAGAGTTTCGTTCCTGTGCCTGATACGCTTTTGGATAAGGCTAGGCAGGAGAAGGAGCATGTTTCGGCAATTGATACTGATTTAACGGCTGTTGGTCAAGGTAGGGGTAAAGTGTTATCGTTGAACCTTGATAGGATTTCTGATTCAGTTTCGGGGCAGACGGTTGTTGATCCTAAAGGGTATTTGACTGACCTTAAGAGTATCAAGTTTACAACTGATGCTGAAATGTCTGATATTAGTAAAGCTAGATTGTTGCTTAGGTCTGTCACGCAGACAAATCCTCGACACGCACCTGGCTGGATCGCTGCTGCTAGGTTAGAAGAGTTTGCCGGCAAGTTTAAGATAGCTAGACAATTGATTGAGACAGGCTGTGACCATTGTCCCAACAGTGAGGATATTTGGTTTGAAGCATCTCGTTTAGCGCTTCCTCATGAAGCAAAAGCGGTTATAGCAAGGGGAGTGAAAGCTATCTTGGGTTCTGTAAAGCTATGGCTGGAGGCCTCTAAACTAGAGCATGATGATTCAAATAAGAGCAGGGTTCTGAGAAAGGCACTTGAACATAACCCTGATTCGGTCAGCTTATGGAAAGCCGTTGTTGAGCTTGCTAATGAAGAGGATGCTAAGCTACTGCTTCACAGGGCTGTCGAATGTTGTCCCCTGCATGTGGATTTATGGCTTGCACTTGCAAGGCTAGAAACGTACGATATGGCTAAGAGAACCCTCAATAGGGCAAGGGGAAAGCTTCCAAAGGAGCCATCTATTTGGATTAGTGCTGCCAAACTTGAAGAAGCTAATGGGAACAATGCAATGGTTGAGAAGATGATAGAAAGGGGTATCCAGGCCTTGCAAAGAGAAGATGTTGTTGTTGAACGGGAAGATTGGATGAAGGAAGCAGAGCTCTGTGAGCGTGCTGGGTCGGTCGTTACTTGCCAAGCTATAATTAAACACACTGTTGGTGTTGGAGTGGAGGAAGAAGATAGGAAAAGAACATGGGTTGCTGATGCAGATGAGTGCGAGAAGAGAGGGTCTGTGGAAACCGCTAGGGCTATATATGCTCACGCTCTTTCCGTCTTTTTGACAAAGAAAAGTATATGGTTTAAAGCAGCACAACTCGAGAAGAGTCATGGAACTCGGGAGTCTCTTGATACTTTGTTGAGAAGGGCAGTCACATATGTGCCCCAGGCCGAAGTTCTGTGGCTTATGGGTGCAAAAGAGAAGTGGCTTGCCGGTGATGTGCCATCTGCTCGAGTTATTCTTAAAGAAGCTTATGCTGCTATTCCTAACTCCGAGGAGATTTGGCTCGCTGCTTTCAAGCTGGAATTTGAAAACCACGAGCCTGCAAGAGCAAAGTTGCTACTTGCTAAGGCTCGAGAACAACTAGGAGGCACTGAAAGAGTCTGGATGAAATCTGTAATTGTCGAGAGAGAACTTGGGAACACTGATTCCGAGAGGAAGCTTCTTGATGAAGGTCTTCAGCGTTTCCCTACATTCTTTAAGTTATGGTTGATGCTCGGACAACTACACGAGAGGCTTGGAGAGCAAGTGAAAGCCAAAGAAGCTTACGAGTCTGGTCTTAAGAACTGCCCCCACTGCATTACTCTGTGTCTTTCTCTTGCAAACCTTGAAGAAAGAATAACCGGACTAAGCAAAGCTCGAGTAGTTCTTACTATTGGTAGGAAGAAGAATCCTCGTAACCCAGAATTGTGGCTTGCCGCTGTTAGAGCTGAACTCAGGCATGGAAATACCAAGGAAGCTGATAACTTGATGGCAAAGGCTCTCCAAGAATGCCCGAATAGTGGAATCTTATGGGCTGCTCACATTGAGATGGTTCCTCGCCCTCAACGTAAAAAGAAAAGTCAAGACGCAATTACAAAGTGCGGCGATCAAGATCCGTTTGTTATTGCAGCTGTGGCTCGTCTCTTTTGGCAGGACAGGAAAGTGGACAAGGCTAGAAGCTGGCTTAACAGGGCTGTGACCCTTGCTCCAGATATCGGTGATTTTTGGGCTTTGTACTATAAATTTGAACTCCAGCACGGGGCCGAGGATACTCAGAATGGCGTGTTGAAACGATGTGTTTCAGTTGAGCCAAAACATGGTGAGAAGTGGCAAGCAGTTTCGAAGGCAGTCGAGAATGCTCATCAGCCCACTGAAGCAATTTTGAAGAAGGTCGTGATCGTTCTCGGGAAGGAAGAAAAAGCTGCTGAGAACAACAAGATTTGATCCAGATTTTCAGATTCAGCTCTTCAAGGGGTTAAAATTTGCTGTAATTAATGAAAGAAATTCAATGTCCTCTATTGGTGGACACAATTGGGTCAATTTCTATGAACTCTGTAATTTTGAAAAATGTCTGTAGCTATCAAGATTTGATCTTTGGTTCTTTGTTTTGTAATTGTCAATTTAAGGAAGTTATTTTCTCGAATAAATACAGTGAGACGTTCTTACGCTTGAAACTAAATGGTTACTTATAATGTTCAACTAATCAAGATCGAATAATATGGTCAGTGACTATTAATATATATGAGGTCACTGAGATTACCGAGTGAAATGGTTTCGTGAGTACTCATGAGAATTCGTGTGTTGTCTCAAATGCTCAATCAGTCGGGATAACTTCTCAAAAGCATACTTTGCAGTTTCTGAACTTCAGTTGCTTAAATACTTATAAATTGGGATGCTATTTCCTGCAATTAGTTGCCACTGCTCCTGATGGACTGAAGGCTTGGGAGGAGGTGTTGAAGGCGAGACCTCATGGCATAGACCTCATATTAACTGAGATAGCGTTGCCATCGATTTCTGGATATGTGCTTCTGACATTGATTATGGAGCACGAGATCTGCAAGAACAACCCAGCTATAAGTATGTTGCAAGAATTATGTCTGGTTTTTTAATGCTAACTTACAGAAATCAGATTATGATGTTTCTGTTCTTGTATGCAGTGATGTCTAAATAAGTCGATTCAGGTCATTTCAAGTCACTACAAGTCGATTCATTTCGCTTTAGGCCACTTTCAGGTCAGGTCATTTTAGGTCTATCAGGATTCAGGTCACACTCTTCGGGTCACTTTTGGGTCTCGGGTCAGCAGACTTATCGTTTCAGGTCATTTGGGTTGGGCTTTACCAGAACTACCGTTGAGGCCTTGTTTGTCACTTTTGCAGGACTCGTCAATTAAATTTGAGGGCAATCAACGAGACAAGCATCCAATTCTTAGAACGATGTATTTACGTTATATTTGTATCTTGTAATACATTTATTTACTTGTGACTCCTGGACATCTGATACTCTATCCAGATCTTCAAAAAACAATTGAACCGTCTGAAATATTGAAACTCAACATTCTGTAAATTCTGAATATTTATTGTCTCGATTTACCATTTTTTTTAGAGATCGCTGGGTTCGATCCTGGTTGATGAACTTGATCGTCTTGATGCCATTCGGTCCATGACGATTTTTAGTTAGCTCAAATTCAGTTACACGCTCCATACTTCCACACTTTATATTGTTTTTGGTTTCAGCTCAATTATCCTTCAATTATTTGTAGTACAGTTGCATTGTTCATCTCTCTGTTTGTCCCTTTCTAAACTAACCTCATACTTGGGTTTTACATATTGTTGCAATATATTCAATCTCGGTTTCAGTCTAACCTCGGAATTGATCACGGTTGCCTAATCTTTGTTCTTGTACTAACAACACGGCTGACAACCTGACATCACCTCAAAATACAAATACAGTAGTAACCAGTCTATAACTCGGTTGCAGTATGGTTCATGACTTAAATAATAACGAATATCGCAAATGCAATCCGAGTTAAGTCCAAAGATTTTGTAATTTGATTAGAACTCAATATGAAGCAACATGCTCAATTATTCATTTGATTACATAATGGGACAAGTCCACTTGCTAAAAACTGCTACTTAGTTCAGCTATAAATCCCTTGTATCTTACAGTCTTACAGATGAACACATAATCTGTAACAATTGATTTAATTTGTGATAGATATACAAAGAAATATAAATCTTCTATGTGATGACGATGGAACGAACTTTAATAGCAACTATACTGGTGTTTTTCTTAAGCTGTAATCACGCTAATGCAGCTCTTCAAGTAGGATTCTATCACGATAAATGTCCGTCAGCTGAAACAATTATCAGAAACGAGGTTGCAAAAGCCTTTGTTGATAACAGAGGCATTGCTCCTGGTCTTGTTAGGCTGCATTTCCATGATTGCTTTGTCAGGGTACACCTACATGCTCAGTTCTTTTTTCCATGAATCAGACCCGGCTAATTTATGATTTTCTTTTAAAAAAATTTGACTTGCAATGAAGTATCTGAGTATGTTGTTTTGACATTAAAGAAACACTTGATCAAACTAAATTTACCGTGTGTTTTCGTGCCAGGGGTGTGATGGATCAATTCTTATCAATTCCACCTCAACAAACCAAGCTGAGAAAGACGGCCCTCCTAATGGAATTACACTCCGCGGCTTGGAAGTGATTGATAACGCAAAAGCAAAGCTTGAAGAAGCATGCAAAGGGACCGTCTCCTGTGCTGATATTCTTGCCTATGCTGCCAGAGACTCCATAGTAATTGTCAGTACACCAAAACTTCAACTTTATTTCATATGTTCACTATAAATATTGATGTTTTCTTCTGTAAAATACTGAAATGTTCAGTTTCCGATCGTAATAACTTATGTAGACAGGAGGACTGTACTGGGATGTACCTGCAGGAAGAAGAGATGGCAGGATTTCCAAAGCATCAGAAACTATTGACATTCCTGGTCTTTTGCTAACAAGAATTTATCACAGCATGATATGGTTGCAGTCCTTGGTAAGTCCTAGTTTACAAGTTCTTATGATAAGACTGTCAATTGGTGGGTCGTAATCAGCTGTCTTCACAGAGAACCGTCTCACCCTAAGTCTCGTCGGAATAGTAAGGTTCAATAACTTAATCAGCTAAACTCATTATACATGCAGGAGCGCATACAATTGGTCGATCCCACTGCACTTCATTTGCTGACAGACTGTATAACTTCAACAGCACCGGGAGACAAGACCCGAATCTGAACCCACCTTTTGCACAATTATTAAAGTAACAATGCCCAAGAAATTCACAGGGAGGTGTTAGCCAGACTGATGTTGTTTTCATGAACCAGAGTCCATTTACTATGGACCCTAGTTATTATGGCAATCTTTTCCAGCATAACGGATTGTTTACCTCTGATCAGACACTCTTAGACAGCCAGGAAACGACTCGACAGGTAGCGTTTTACGCAGCACAAGGGTTGATCGCGGTTTCTGTCTAACCTCGGAATTGATCGCGGTTGCCTGATCTTCGTTCTTGTGCTAACAACACGGCTGACATCGTCTTAAAATACGAATACAGTGATAAGCAGTCTATAACTCGGTTGCAGTATATGGTTCATGACTTAATTTAATACCACGAATGCAACCCGAGTTACGTCCAGTGATTTTGTAATTTGATTAGCTACTCAGTATCGTCTCAATTATTCATTTGATCACGTAATGGATAAGTCCACTTGCTAAAAACTGCTACTTAGTTCAGCTATAAATCCCTTGTATCTTACAGATGAACACATAATCTGTAACAATTGATTTAATTTGTGATAAATATACAAAGAAATATAAATCTTCTGTGTGATGACGATGGAACTAACTTTAATAGCAACTATACTGGTTTTGTTCTTAAGCTCTTATCACACTGAAGCAGGTCTTCAAGTAGGATTCTATCACGATAAATGTCCGTCAGCTGAAACAATTATCAGAAACGAGGTTGCAAAAGCGTTTGTTGATAACAGAGGCATTGCTCCTGGTCTTGTTAGGCTGCATTTCCATGATTGCTTTGTCAGGGTAACACCCACATGCTCAGTTCATTTTTCCACGTATCAGACTCGGTTAATTTACGATTTTTATTTTAAAAAGTTTGGCTTAAAATGAAGTTCCGAGTAGTAAATGTTGTTTGACATCAAAGAAACATTTGATCAAGCTAAATTTACCGTGTGTTTTCGTGCCAGGGGTGTGATGGATCTGAGAAAGACGGCCCTCCTAATGGAATTACACTCCGCGGCTTGGAAGTGATTGATAACGCAAAAGCAAAGCTTGAAGCTACATGTAAAGGGACCGTCTCCTGTGCTGATATTCTTGCCTATGCTGCCAGAGACTCCATAGTAATTGTCAGTACACCAAAACTTCCAACTTTATTTCATATGTTCACTATAAATATTGATGTTTTCTTCTGTAAAATACTGAAATATTCAGTTTCCGATCGTAATAACTTATGTAGACAGGAGGACTGTACTGGGATGTACCTGCAGGAAGAAGAGATGGCAGGATTTCCAAAGCATCAGAAACTATTGACATTCCTGGTCTTTTGCTAACAAGAATTTATCACAGCATGATATGGTTGCACTCCTTGGTAAGTCCTAGTTTACAAGGTCTTATGATAAGACTGTCAATTGGTGGGTCGTAATCAGCTGTCTTCACAGAAAACCATCTCACCCTAAGTCTCCTCGGAATAGTAAGGTTCAATAACTAATCAGCTAAACACATTATACATGCAGGAGCGCATACAATTGGTCGATCCCACTGCACTTCATTTGCTGACAGACTGTATAACTTCAGCAGCACCGGGAAACAAGACCCGAATCTGAACCCACCTTTTGCACAATTATTAAAGCAACAATGCCCAAGAAATTCACAGGGAGGTGTTAGCCAGACTGGTGTTGTTTTCATGAACCAGAGTCCATTTACTATGGACTCTAGTTATTATGGCAATCTTTTCCAGCATAACGGATTGTTTACCTCTGATCAGACACTCTTAGACAGCCAGGAAACAACTCGACAGGTAGCGTTTTACGCAGCACAAGGGTTGGCTTGGCAAACTGATTTTGTACAAGCTATGATTAAGATGAGCCAGATCCAAGTCCTCACTGGAACTGAAGGAGAGATTCGTGCTAACTGTAGGAAAATAAACTAATCCATATAAAGGATCTTGATTC
>JAGPOY010004477.1:0-11896 GCA_018983105.1 Silene uniflora | reverse complement strand
ATTTACATTTTCATTGAAATTTTTATAATAAAACCTGTTAATAAATTTCATAATTTTTAATTAAAATTGTCATTTTAATTGAAATTTTTGTAATAAAACATGTTAATAAATTAATTAAAGCTCTTCATATTACTTAACACCCACCATTTTTTATTAGCATTTTTTCCTATTTAATTCATTTTTTAACTAAACATGGTAATAAATTGATTAAAACTCTTCATCATACTTAACACCTACCAAATTAATTAAACTGTTTTCCTATTTAATTAATTTCTGTAATATATATACTCCCTCCTACCCAGGATAACTGTCTCATTTGCTGAATATATGAGTGAAATATTTTAATCAAACGGGACAGTTATTGTGGGTAGGAGGGAGTATATAATATGTTAATAGAGGCGGGATCTCGTGAGTTTGGTTCTTATGGTGAGTTTGTGCTCACAAATCTCAGCCATTAGATCAAGCAAAACTGATAAGTGCCTAATTTGCATAATTTATCCCCTTATGATAGCTCTAATTTACATGTCTTTTAGCACTTATCTTAGTGTTTTATGAGCTAATATGTGTATTCTAGTGTCTTTGCTTGCATTAACATATTTTGTAGGTACTTAAGCTCTTATAAGCTAAATTCTACTAATTATGCAAGACTAGAATACAAGGCTAAGTCAAGAGCAAAGTGTTGGACAAAGTACGGTGATTTGCATGGGTTTTGCATGGAGAAAATGTTGGATTAAATAAGAAATGCAAAATGAAGTCAATGCAAAGTCAAGCCTAAGTAATCAAGTCCAAATTAAGGTGGAAAAAATGAGATTTCAATGCTCTTAATATGCCAAATGAAGGTCTTAAACCGGGTGATTAATCGCACAATTAAGCACCAACATTGGATACCTTTGTATTTAAGCACGAAATTAAGTCGAAATTCCTGAAATGCTACGGCCCCGATCGGGACCATGTGATCCCGATCGGGACAACCATGTCCTAGCTCGATGTTGCTCTTCCTCGGTCATTTACGTTACTCCATTCATTTCCTATATAAACGGAGTTGATCCGGGACTTCTAGGCATCTCTTTTACACCACTTTTTACACAATTGTCTCATGTAATTCTCTCTTTAGTTTAGTCTTAGTTTAGTTTAGTTATCATTTACATCTCAATATACATTTCCCTTTATCAATTACAATTCCAATTTATATTCAAGTTATTTCCATTCAAGTATTTCTTCTTCATTTCCATTGTTCTACATTTCCATTTTCCTTTCAAGGTATTTCCTTTCTATTTTTATTATGTTGTTTATTTCATTTGTTTACATTTCATTTTATTCCATTATGTTCGAGTAGATTACTAGTCTAGTGACTATGGGAAACATGTAATAAAAGTATTTACAAAATGAGTAATTAGTAGATGTAAAATGTTGTTTATGTTGTTTCCTTCACTTGCTTGCTATGTTTTAACTCGTTCCATTAATCGAGAGACGAGGGACTTGAGAAGGACATTCGCATGCGTAGGTAGAATGAACTAAATCGAGAGATCAATGGATCATTCTATGGTTGATGATGCTAATGTCGAGAGGCGGGTGTCATTGACCTAAACAACTACACAATACTATTTCATCTCATGTTTATCTTATGCATTTACATCTTTTACATGTTGAACCGAAATCTCTAGATGCTTTTTATTATTATTGCTTTTATCATTGCTTTCAAACCAACCAACTCAATCGATAAACCTACCGAGATAAAATTCTATCCATAACAATTACATAGCAACTACCTAGCTCTCTGTGGAATTCGACCCCTATATACTACATTTACTTGTTGTACTCTAAGGTATTTTTGCATAGGTGTGCGACAGCCTATCAAATTTTGGCGCCGTTGCCGGGGAGCACGGTTTTGTTTGCTAATAGTTGTTGAATTTGATCTTGTTTTCTTTTGTCCCGAGGAACACTTGTTCCTTGTGATTTTCTCACGGTTTTCTTGTAGTTTTAGTGCCTTTTTAAGGTGGTGAAACTATCTCGAGGGGAATCTCATATCCACCCGATGGCCGTATTTCCTTTCCTTCAAGAACAAAACCAACCTTTTCATGACTATTTGTCCCGATTTGACGAATATGTCAATTATATTGCTTCTCTTAGATTTATTTATCATGAATTTGAATTGGTTCTGGTTGTAATTGAAGGAATGAATGCCGAGTCTCGTGATTTGGCTCTCTACATGAGTAATGGGAGTCTTTACCACATGCGTATTGGGGAGCTTTGGAGCTTTCTAAGGTTCATGTGTAACACCCCCATATACCGGAGTACCCTACCAAGGGCTACCCTAACATATAAAGGCGTTACCATTGTTAAACATATTCCTTAATATCTTCTTTTGTTTTATGTAAATATATTTGATTTAGTTTATTTACCATATAATTGTAATTCCTAATTTTCCTAGATTCTTAGCTTGATTAGCAAGGTAGTTTGTTATTGTATAAATACCTTCTCTTTGTATTCAATTGAATTATCAATGCAATATACACTTTCATCCAATTGTTTACATGGTATGAGAATAGTACCGATCCTAGCAATACCTAAACCCTAAAATTCCCATCGACTACTCGTCCAAAACCTCCCATGGCCACCTCTGCTGCCACCTTACCCAACATCCATGAACCGCTTGTTCCTCTTCTCCTTGTCAATCTATCCATGGTTGATAAACTTACACCTCTTACCTATATGTCATGGCAAGATTAAATCGAGTCTCTCCTTTTTGGTTATGATCTCTTGAAATACCTAGATGGTACCCATCCATGTCCACCTTCCACGCTACCTGACCCCAAAGACGCCACCAAAATCAAAACTGTCCCTAATCCTGCCTACATGACCTGGAAACGGCAGGACCATCTCCTCAAAGGTGCTCTACTCGGCACCCTTGATCCCACTATTTACTCTCTCATCATGCGTTCTCCCACCACGCGTGATGTATGGACTACCCTTGCCTCGACCCACGCTAACCCGTCTCGTGCCCATATCCTTCAAATTAAGGACCGTCTCAACTCAATTCGCAAAACCAACCAAAGCATTACCGAGTATATGCAATCCATAAAAGCTTGTGCTGACAAGCTAGCTGTTCTTGGTAAACCCATGGACCATGAAGACCTAATTGCCAAAATCATCCGAGGTCTTGAGTACAATGTGTATCACTTTGTTATTGATACCGTTCAAGCTCGTGATGAACCCATCTCGTTTGAGTCTCTCCATGAAAAACTCCTCAATTTTGAGTTAACCACTGCTCACAACACCTCGCCCTCACCTTTTCCTGCCACAGTTCATGCTACCTCCTACACTCCCCGTCCTTCCCAGTCCTATAGCCGACCTCCCACACCCACTGGTTCTGCTGGGTTTGATGCAAATCAACCGAAACAGGACCCTCCCTTCAAAGGCCCGTGTCAATATTGTGGAGCAAAATGACACGTTCTTTTCTTTTGTTATAAGTTTAAGCGTGATTATCCTAATGTTGTACTTCCTACTCGCACCTTAAACCGTCAACCACGACCTTCTCCACAAGCCCACTCTGCCACTGTGTCTGCCACACCTTCGTCTTCCTCCACCTATCTCCTAGATAGTGGTGCTTCTCACCACCTCACCAAGGACCTTGATACATTAGCTCTTCATTCCCCATATGATGGTAGTGACGAGATTGTTATTGCTGATGGCTCCTCTCTACCAATCACTCATCTAGGTTCGTTTACAATTTCAATTTCTTCTTCAAATTTAGGATTTCATAATGTTTTTTGTGTGCCCCGACTTTCTCGAAATCTTATTTCAATTTCTCAGCTTTGTAAAGACAATAACACAGTTTGTGAATTTTCTTCCTCTTTTTGTTTTATAAAGGACAAAACTTCGGGCCGCCTTCTTCTTCAAGGTCAGCTTAAGAATGGTGTCTATGAGTGTCAACTTCCAGCTCATCGTGTTCATGTCTGTCAAGTCTCGTCTTCAACGGCATGGCATCATAAGCTGGGACACCCTTCCGTTCCTATTTTAAAGTTTTTACGCAGTCATTTTAATTTGGATATTTCGTCTTCCTCTTTTGTGTCTTGTAATTCTTGTGATATTCACAAGAGTCATAAGCTTGCTTTTAATAATAATAATAATAATACTATTCGTTCCAATGCTCCATTAGCTTTGATTTTTTTCCGATATTTGGTTTTCTCCTATCATGTCTTATGACGGGTTTAAACACTACATTATTTTTGTGGATCATTTCACTAAATTTATATGGTTTTGTCCAATGAAATTAAAATACGATGCAACACAAATTTTTATTCGCTTCCGCACATTAGTTGAAAATTTTTTCAACCGACCCATTCTTCAAGTGTACTCCGACAATGGAGGTGAGTACATCAAGTTAGCTCACACTCTAGTGGCCAATGGAATTGGTCACCTCACTAAGCCTCCCCACACGCCCGAACACAATGAGTACTCCGAGCGTCATCACTGTCACATTGTAGAAACTGGCCTAGCCTTACTCACTCATGTTTCTATGCCCACGACTCATTGGCCGCATGCTTTTGCTACTGCAACGTATTTAATTAACCGTCTTCCAACTCCTACACTCAAACATTCCTCTCCTTTTTCACGCCTGTTTGGCTTCAATCCTAACTACTCCAAACTTCGTTGTTTTTGCTACTTATGCTACCCATAGCTTCGGCCCTACACACATCACAAATTAGAGCCACGCTCCACTCCCTGCATTTTCGTAGGCTATTCTCCTACGCAGAGTGCTTATTAATGTCTTGATCCCGTCTCCACCAGAATTTATGTCTCCCGACATGTTAAATTCGTGGAGTCTACTTTTCCCTTTCCACAACTCATCTCCACCTCCCCCATATCCCGACCTCATGCTATCAGTGATTGGTCCTCCATTAGCATCCTACAGACCACACCTACTCTGCCCAATTCCCCTGCCTCGTCCACTCCTACCACTCCTCGTACTACCCTTACTCAGCTGCTCCCTGAGCAACCTTCCCCTGCCACGCCTGATCCTTCTCCTTCCGCCACTGTCACACCTATGACATCTCCTGTCCACACTCGCATCCCTACCCCGCCACCTCCACCGCCGCCTCCACCACCACTTCCTCATGGTCATGGTACTCGTCTCTCCAACAACATAGTTAAACCTAACCCCAAATATGCCAACTTGGCCGCTGTTACCTCCCCATCCAATCTGCCTAAGACGGCCAAACAAGCCTTAATTAATCCGTTGTGGCGAGATGCGATGCAACTTGAGTTTGATGCTCTCCAACGAAATGAAACCTGGACCCTTGTCCCTCCCCAACCCACCATGAATATCATTGGATGCAAGTGGATATTCCGCATTAAATATAAATCTGATAATAACATTGATAAGTATAAGGCTCATTTAGTAGCCAAAGGCTTTCTTCAACGGCCCGGGCTTGATTACTCGGACACCTTCAGTCCAGTGGTTAAACCTGATACGGTACGTATTTTGTTATCTCTAGCCCTCACACAAGGTTGGTGTCTTCGCCAATTAGACATTAACAATGCCTTTCTTCAAGGCGCCTTAACTGATGACGTTTATCTGTCGCAACCCCCGGGGTTTGTCCATCCAGATACCCCATCTTATGTCTGCAAATTGTCCAAAGCCATTTACGGCCTGAAACAAGCTCCTCGAGCTTGGTACACAACTCTTAAAACCTTCCTGCTTGCGTCGTGCTTTCGTGGCTCTGTGTCTGACACGTCCCTGTTTTATTTACACAACAACACTCACGTCATCTACTTACTTGTTTACGTTGATGACATTGTTGTTACTGGTCCAAATGTTGCTCATGTCAACCAGTTTATCAAGTCTCTGTCCACTCGCTTTTCACTCAAAGACTTGGGCAATTTGTCCTATTTTTTGGGTGTTGAAGTCACTCCCAACTCGTCTGGTTTACTTCTTACTCAGTCCAAATACATTTACGATGTTCTTGACAAGTTCAAGATGCTTGATGCCAAACCATTTCCCACTCCCATGGTTCCATCTCCTGACCTCACTCGTACAGGGGGTTCCAAGCTCGGCAATCCATCAGAATATCGTGATGTGCCTGGGTCTCTTCAGTACCTGTCTTTCACCCGTCCCGATATTGCTTTTAGTGTCAACAAATTGTCTGAATATATGCAAGACCCCACTGACCTTCATTGGACTGCCCTTAAACGTGTCTTGCGCTATCTCAATGGCACTTGTAATGTCGGTCTGCAACTATTTCGCTCCTTTCCTCATCGTCTTCACGCTTTCACTGATGCTGATTGGGGAAGGGACAAGGACGTTTATGTCTTCACTTCAGGTTATATAACTTATCTTGGTCGGAATCCAATCTCTTGGTCTTCCAAGAAACAGCGGGCTCTATCTCGATCATCAACTGAAGCTGAATTCCGGGCAGTTGCTGCTACCACCTCAGAACTCATGTGGTTACAATCGCTTCTCACTGAGCTTCGTGTACTTCCCCCTGGTGTTCCTGTCATTTATTGTGATAACTTGAGTGCGACTCATTACTCGGCAAATCCCGTCTTCCACTCAAGAATGAAACACTTGGCGTTGGATTTTCATTTTGTTCGTGAACGGGTCCAACAAGGCTCTCTACAGGTGCTCCATATTTCAGGGGATGATGAATTGGCTGATGTTCTTACTAAGCCTCTCTTACGGTCTCATCATCGTTTTCTGCTCTCCAAGATTGGTCTCGCCTTCAGCTCGTCCATCTTGCGGGAGCGTGTTAAAGATATTCCTTAATATCTTCTTTTATTTTATGTAAATATATTTGATTTAGTTTATTTACCATATAATTGTAATTCCTATCTTTCTTAGATTCTTAGCTTGATTAGCAAGGTAGTTTGTTATTGTATAAATACCTTCTCTTTGTATTCAATTGAATTATCAATGCAATATACACTTTCATCCAATTGTTTACAACCATCTCGACATAACCGAGGCAGTGAACATCAAAAGAATAATACGAGTACCTTTATTAATATTATGCTTAAAGTCTTACAATTGTCTCAAAACAAACAACTGAAAAACTGGAAATATAAACTGTCTCAAACATAATATAACTAATGTCGGCTAACTAGCTCTAAACTTGTGGCGACTCTTCCCATCCCAGAAGCACATCATCATCAAACTCATTACCTGCTAAACCAACTGCTCACCATCCCCGAATGGATCACAGTAGGTCAAAGACAAAACAACCGGTGTCAGTCAACCGAACATAACAATAAAGATAAATAATCACAAGCGGAAGCAATAGTAATTCACATCCAAGCATAACCAACTCTATATCATTCCATTATCACATAACAGACTACACAGCAAGCTGTGTAGCCCTGCCAGATTACCGCGACAACGATAATCCACACCGCCAGTGGGGGGACCGCAGCCTTGCCCACCAAATTCCCGCTCAATGAGCGAACCCAAAGCCATTAATGTGCATATCCCTCCTGGTTGAGAATCCCAGCGAGGCGACAAATGGGCGTGATCACCTCTCACATACAGTGACTACTCAGCCGGAACCATATCACAATCTATATTTCCCCAAACTCCATTGCCATACATTAAGCAATCAATCACAATGCAATCAACCATACAATCATAAATCTTACAGTTACAACAATCAACTGAGTAGGATAACCTACCTTATTCGCAAATCCTAACACAAACAATCACAGCAGTCACAACAATCAATCGCAGAATACCTCTTCTACGAATCCGTCACCTAATCATCAATTAAGTACAATTAAAACCAAAACCTAGTATTCCTAATCATAGATTAGGGTTCATAATCGATATTTGATAATTAGTTAGCAAAACAGATAACTTACCTTCAAGATCTAGATCTTAATCTAGTGTAGATCTGAATCCTAGTCTTTGATGCAAGGTATAAAGAAGAGAGGCAGTGTACGTCGCTTTAATTTTCTCAAAAGGGTTTTAGAATAAGAATAAAATGATTGAAAACCAAACCTCTCCCTTTTATACTTATTACACAAAAACCGAAAAACCAACTCGTCAGACCGTCGGCTCGGTCGAGTCAGAGCCAGCTCGACCGAGCTAACCCCAACTCGGTCGAGGAGTTGCGTTCCAGGAGCTTCTGAAACGTGACAAAACACAACGTAGGATCCCTTAATGGTCCAGCTCGGTCGAGCTACTCCTAGCTCGTCCGAGCTACCTATGCTCAGAAATTCGTAGTATTACATCATGGCCGACCAATGTCGGGAGGTAGCCCGCCAACAAACTTTGTCGCCGGGTTTTGAAGAAGAAATGTCTCCACTTTTGGCTCTAGTCTAACAAATGGGCCAACGATTGGATGCAAAAGATGAGCATTTTACCAATGCTTGTGCTCGTCTCCAACAAATGCTCGGCCAATTGGAGGAAGAAAGTAAGCAATTGACCAATAATTCTTCTCCTCCGCCCTCCTAATGTGAGTCTTTTCCTCCTAATGACCCCGAATTATTAGATGACGATGACGATGGTCTGACTTTTATTATTGAAAATCACCCTATTGTTGTCCCAATCGACCCTTTCGTAGAGGAGGTAAAAGCCATGCTTGACTTGAGTGAAATTGAGCCTGTTTGTCATAAAGAGGATGAGGTTATTCCCGAGACCCTAGAAATCATTGAGACACCATTCATGTTAGATATAGTTGACCCTTTCGTGGTTGACGAAGGACTTAGTGATGAACACATAAATGTTAAGTGGGATGAACCCCAATTTTTGATAAGTCATACCACCTAGAGTTTTCGTACCCCTATTTTGAGATCGTCTATGATTATATTTTGTGCACTAACGATTAATTTCATGGTCTTAAGGGCGATGCTCCATCTCTTGCTGACGAGTGGAGTGATACGGTGGTTTTATTTGAAATCTCTAATGAGCAATTTGATAAGATTTATCCTTCCTTGCCTTTGCTCTTTCATGCTCTAATCTTATCAATTGCTTATATATTCTTGTGTATTGTTCATACGCAGGAATATGATAAACTTCTAAGGGCGTTGACATGTTTTTTAGAAGGCGGAAGGATGCTCATTTGGAAACAAGTTTTATTTATGCTTTTAAGACAATTTTCAGTTTTTAGACAATTTCAATTTTAATTTGATTTTGATGTAATAGTTAGCAATAAGACATTTAGCTTGCTTTAGTATTGTACTAGCTTGTCTTTTGCAGGTACTTTGGTACATGTATTGGACTACCCCGTTTTCAAGCTAGCTTGGGGGAGGCTTCTACACTTTAGTATGCTATCTTTCCTTCCTTTCTTTTCGCAAGTGTCATCCCATTTCCCCTTGTTGGTTTTTGTTTGTCCATCTTTGTGTCACACATTGAGGACATTGTGTGTTCTTGCCCGGGGGAGGGATTTAGTGTGTCTAGTGTAGATTTAGTGAGAATTTTTGAAATTTTGTGTGTAATTCTTGCTCAATTCTTTGCTTGTTCTACTAATGCCCTCTTGTTTATCCCTTTTATGCTTAATAGCTTTGACTCTATTCTATTTTGACGGGATTATGCATACATGGGGATGTCTTGACATAGTAGGTGGATGACGAATTTTGGACCAAGTAGGCTTGATCTTGACTTTTGGCAAGCTACAAATGGTAAGGTAGAGCCTCCTTAAAGACCGATGCATCCATATCCGGTCTCTCTTAGATGAGTGGTAGGTCTCCTTATGGTGTGTGTTACATCAAAACGCGCAAGTATGGTCCTCTTTTCATATCATTTAAGCATTACTTTCATGTTTGCATTGCATTTTTGTAGTCATTCACATTGATAATTTTGCCCATTTTCTAGCCCCTTTTCACATGATTTAATCCTACCTACATTATAATTTGCCTACCTTGTCAAGCTAGTAGCTATATTTTGGTGTCGGGAAGCTCAAATTGGGATGGTTTTAAAGTTTATATCATTGTGAATTATTTGCCGGATAGTTGTTTTTCCGGGGTATTATGAAATTAAGAGCAAGAAAGAATGAAAAAGCAAAGAAAGAAGAAAAAAATGAGAAAGAATAGAAATGAAAAATGGAAGAAAAATGATGAGAAAAATATATTGATGTTATTGCTCAAAAGAAGGAGAAGTTGATCAAGTAACTCTCATGCTTTTATCATGAATTATTTAGAGAGTTTTACTTATGTTTTGCATTGTAAGAAGTCATTTGACATTGTTTTTTACTTCTAAATTGGGTTATTCGGGTGGATATGAGCATTCTTGATGGTTTTTGTTGCTAACTCGACCTTAACTCCACATACCATAATACATTTGTCCCCTTTAATTCCCATGTCACAAAAAGCCTTCTTCTTACCCTTTGGCTCCATATTTTGCTTGCATTTGATTGTTTTGGCTTATGTTTTGAATTGATTACCATATTAGATTGCGGACACACTCTCATAATTCGAGGATAGTTGAGTGTTTATTCACAAAAATTGTCCTTAAACACAATTTGAGTTATGAGTGTACCGCGAGAGTCCGAAAGTTAAAAGATCATGCAAGAGCCGAAAAGTTTACTTGAACTTGTCCATGCTACGCCGTCGTGTAAATCTCATCCATGTTTAGCTTTTCCCTATGCCCTTGTTGTTTGGGACGAGAGTCATTGCTTGTTAGCTATATGGGGTTTACATGGTAGGGATGATTGCTTGCTTGAGAACAAGCAAGGGTTTAGCTTGGGGGAGTTTGATAAGTGCCTAATTTGCATAATTTATCCCCTTATGATAGCTCTAATTTACATGTCTTTTAGCACTTATCTTAATGTTTTATGAGCTAATATGTGTATTCTAGTGTCTTTGCTTGCATTAACATATTTTGTAGGTACTTAAGCTCTTATGAGCTAAATTCTACTAATTATGCAAGACTAGAATACAAGGCTAAGTCAAGAGCAAAGTGTTGGACAAAGTATGGTGATTTGCATGGGTTTTGCATGGAGAAAATGTTGGATTAAATAAGAAATGCAAAATGAAGTCAATGCAAAGTCAAGCCTAAGTAATCAAGTCCAAATTAAGGTGGAGAAAATGAGATTTCAATGCTCTTAATATGCTAGATGAAGGTCTTAAACCGGGTGATTAATCGCACAATTAAGCACCAACATTGGATACCTTTGCATCTAAGCACGAAATTAAGTCGAAATTCCTGAAATGCTACGGTCCCGATCGGGACCATGTGATCCCGATCGGGACAGCCACGTCCTAGCTCGATGTTTCTCTTCCTCGGTCATTTACGTTACTCCTTTCATTTCCTATATAAAGGGAGTTGATCTGGGACTTCTAGGCATCTCTTTTACACCCCTTTTTACACAATTCTCTCATGTAATTCTCTCTTTAGTTTAGTCTTAGTTTAGTTTAGTTTAGTTATCATTTACATCTCAATATACATTTCCCTTTATCAATTACAATTCCAATTTATATTAAAGTTATTTCTATTCAAGTATTTGTTCTTCATTTCCATTGTTCTACATTTCCATTTTCCTTTCAAGGTATTTCATTTCTATTTTTATTATGTTGTTTATTTCATTTGTTTACATTTCGTTTTATTCCATTATGTTAGAGTAGATTACTAGTCTAGGGACTAGGGGAAACATGTAATAAAAGTATTTGCAAAATGAGTAACTAGTAGATGAAAAATGTTGTTTATGTTGTTTCCTTCACATGCTTGTGTTAGAAATCATATTTCACATCATACTTATATCACATATAAGTGTTCAAATTTATACTCATAAATTAGATCTTATGCATGCAATATTAAAAACATAAGATTAAGAAAATCGGGTTTCTCACCATCACATATGGACCGATTTAGGGCACAAGTAAGGTCTCCTACCTTGACTTGTTCTTGAGCAATAACACATTGGATGATCCTCCAAAATCCAATCGATTTATAGTGAAATCGATGCCC
>JAGPOY010004476.1:0-11896 GCA_018983105.1 Silene uniflora | reverse complement strand
AAACAACGGAGAGAGTATGAAAATTAACTAACAATGATCCATTTAAAGAAAGTATTAATTTTTATTTAAATATACGAGTTTGACAAAATTAACGGGTTAACCGTAAAAATAGCAGGAGTAGTTACAGAAACAACAATAACTTAAGAAGTAGTGAAACAAGGGATATAGTAAAAGTAATAATATTAACAGCGGGAGTGGTGAACGTGTCTCATAATTTGTTGATTAATTTTACATCTTATCATAATTTCAAGATATAAATTGTAAAGGTATCTAGATATTAACCAAATTTAGTGAATCAATCAAATTTCATAGAAAATAAAATTTAAATGGTAAATAAAAGTAGTATGGGCGTAGCCGGGCACCCAACCTAGTTATTATTATTATCTAAAAAACTGTGCATTTGCGCGAGATCAAATCTTTATTCCGTATTAAAATGATCTAGGATTCTAAGAAGTTGGGTGGTATTAGAAAAGGGTGAAATCCGCCGTGAGAGGAATCAACCGGAAAAGCCCTAGTCGCAGCAGAGAAATCAGGCTTCTTCCCCGGCCTTCCCTTTGGCTTTGGCCCTTATTCATCTACTTCTCTCCTTGAACTAACAAATTAAATTGAAAATATTAGTTTATTTAAATTAACTAACGGGTTAACCGTAAAAATAGTATGAATATCTATACAAACAACAGTAACCGAAGAAGTAGTGAACATATAATAGTATTAACACGGGATGTAGTGAAAGTAATCATATTAAGAACGGGAGAGGTGGACGTGTAGCCGGACACCCAACACAGGAGCGGTGAACCAAATTTAACGAATCATATTTCATAACAAATAAAATTTAAATGGTAAATAAGAGTAACCCGAGCATAGCCGGTCACCCAACCTAGTAATCCTAATACCGGTAAAAATAAATCTTAGATTCTAGGAAGTACTACTCGTTGGGTATTAGAAAAGGGTGAATTTCGGCGTGAGAGGAATTATCGGGAAAAGCCCTAGTCTCTCTCAGCAGCGAAATCAGGCATCTTCATCATCTACTACTTCTCTCGTTGAACGTTAACAAATTAAGTTGGTTCGCAATGTCAATGTCTCTCCTTAGATCTCGAGCTTCTCAACAACTCTACCGTAGAAACTACACTCTTCTCAAGAATTCCGTCAGACTTCTCTCTACAAACCCTCCAACGCCGCCGCCTCCGTCTCCTTCGCTGCCGCCTCCTAAACGAAACGCTCTCGTTTCAGCTCTCAAATTTGGTCTATTTGCCGCTGTTACTGGTGCCCTTGCTACTGTTGGCTATGCCACTTACGGTTTGCGTCTTTCTTTTTCTTCAATTCTATCTTGCTGTTTCTTCATTGGCAACCTGATTTTTTTTACCGCTCTCGTATTTCTGCCTTAATTGATTAAACCTCATCTGTCCTGCTCAAGAAACCCTAGTTAGAAGGATGTACACGAGTTCCCACCGACCCATGTCGTTCTTGTTTGCACCTTAATTGGGGATTACCAGAGTAACTATGTTCAATGTATATGATGTTGCACCTCAATGCCAACCAGATTTAATTGATTAAACCTCATCTGTCCTGCTTCAAAACCCTAATTAGACGAATATTCACTTTCTACCGACCCATATCGTTCGTGTTATGCACCTTAATTGGGGGTTACCAGAGTAACTATGTTCAATGTATAGACCCGGCTTGAAACAATGTCCTAGAGGTGATATTTGACAAACGCTGCCCAAAACTCGCACTATCCCCCCACCTACTGCTAAAAAACATCTTATTTCTGATGTCGCTCTCAGATTGTATCTGATATTGCTAACAAACATCCTAATATTGCTCAGAAACTTGGGTCCGTTGTACCATGCTAGTTATATGTCTGGAGGTATTATCATCTGTCCCTGTATACACGTCTCACATTAGACGGTTGTGGCTGCTCTGTGGACAACTAGGCTGTCCGTCCATGTTTGTATCAGAGGCCATTTCACTCTAGTTAGTGCCATTTCAGTCAAGTAATGACTGAACATCAAGTCTGTATGTTATGATAGGTCAATAGTTTTTGTAGGTTTTTGCATATAATAAGGATTAAGGATTTTTTGTCAGAAGTTAACTAACATTTATGCCACCTACGATCAAACATTGTTGCCTAAAGGTATGAAACTAACTTCCCGTCAAAAAAGTTAAAAAGATTCTGTCATGGCTTAAAAAGTCAACATAAATTTTTGTTTTGAAAATATCTTGCAAGTACAATTAACACTAACTCTCTCTTCATCTCATCCCATTCTCTTGCCGCCATCGTACCTTACCAGTTACCACCACCTCCAACAATTCTACTCTAGCTACCACTGTCAGCCTTCCTTCCCACTACCACCATTGAACTTGAAAATACTCGCTGTATAATGGAATTAGTGGGTTGAAGTAAAGGGGAGAAGGAGAGAGAATGTGGCTGGGATGGGGGATGAGAGGAGTCAGAAGGTGGCAGGAGTCTGGAGTCTGGTGGAACTGTGGAAGTAGTGAGAAGCAAAATTTGTGGCTAGGTTAAGTGAGGCTGTGGGTCGTGGCTGGTTAGGTAGCGTGGAGGAGGAAAGATTGAAAGTGGCTGGGGGGAGGAGAAAAGCAGGGAGGAGGTTTCTGGTCGGAAAAGGGAGGAGATATGTTGTCTGGGTTATTGGATTAGAGGAGGAAGAGATGAGAGGCAAGGTTTATGAGTTATGCAAGGAGAGAAGTCAAGGTGTATAAGTTATGCAAGGAGAGAAGGTTGTCGTAGTTGAGGATAGGAGAGGAAAAGGTTACTAAGGTGGAGGAGGAGGGGAGCAAAGAAGGTGAGTGGAGGAGGAAGAAAGTGGCTCCGATGGAGGAGTAGCCATTATAGACTAATTAGAGCTAAGTTATATTTTCCGTTAAGTCAAACCCAATTGTTGACTTTCATACAGAAAATGTTAGTTAATACCTTTAGACATCTGGACACAAAATTGTAGGTACCCTTGGACAAATAAAATATTAGGTACCAGATTTGCAGGTCAGCTAAATATTGGGTACCTTTCGACAAAAAGTCCATTGTATAATTTCTCTTGTATGTGATTGTCAAAACTTATTTTCAAAAATAGTGGCATTATCACCAATATTATTGGAAGTATAACTGTGATGGAGCAGTGTCCTATCAAATGTGGTAATAAATGTGGTTTCTGCTTGCAGCATACACGGTAGATGAACTGGACAATAAGACAAAAGCATTTCGTGCTTCTAAATATTCAACAGAAGATGATGCATCTACTATCAGTGTGAGTGTTATGACTAATGTTCTGTTTCTGTTGTAATGGGATGTTCTTGAAGTGTTGTTCAGTTCTCTATGAACTTGCATAATGTGTGCATATTTGTTTGTGTGATGCTTTATTGTTTCATTAAATGAATTATTAACATTATGGATGGATTGTTTGGCCATTATACTGGAAATGAAGGGTTTTTTTTTAATCTTTTTCAAAGTTGCAAAAAAAAAAAAAGTTTCTTCACACCTCATGCCTCTGGTCATACATTGATGCATATTTTCAAATGTACAGTTATACATTGGAATGCTTTGTTGATTTCTTACAAAACTACTTTTTTCTTATTTTGTAGAAACTTCAATCTGCTGTTGTATCAGGTATACTTCTCTCTTCCTTTCTGAGTCTTCTTCCTATTGAATGCGGTTGATATATTTGCTCGCTATCGATATTAAAGAATGAAATAAGTTTCTTTTCTCTTTTCGTTTTACTAGCTGCTATATATTGCTTATTCAAGTGATAAATAACTTGGATGACAAGGCTATCTAGGGCTTAATTTTCTTGAAAAGACAATAATTTACTCTATTAAAGTACACTATTTTAATCTATCATGAAAAAGGAAATGGTTATGTTATTGCTATTTGTGCCCACTCATGCAATCATGGGCGCCATCCCATATCAGCCCTGAGAGAGTTAGTTTGATAGCCATTATCTTTGGAGTGTTGCATTTTAACTTAAGTAAGCTAAGTACATTTTGCTTTGCTAATTAAGCCATCTGTAATCTTCTACAAGACTAGAGATCTTAGCTGTAAAAAGCGGGTCTAGGGCTCGTTTAGGCAGAAGACACACTGAAATGATAGCCAAAAGCCCAAAACTTTCGAGGTGCCTGCCGCCAGCCTGCCTATGCACCTCTATGCATTTTCTATATTTTGTTCTTGTAGATTTTTTTTATCACACCCTTTGCTTTACCCCCCGTCATTCTTATACTTGAGCTCCTTTGATGATGGCCCCAAGAAAAGGTACACTTGTCACACGGTTTTAATCTTGACTATAGTACATACAATCCAGTTAACTATAGTTAATATTAATTGCTCCTGTATCAATATCTATAATCCCGTGCAATATTAATCATAAGATTAAGAGCAAAGCAATTAACTATAGTCAAGATAAAGATTAGAACCTTCAAACTCACAATTCAATAATAAGTGTTTTAATGGCTAGAACCAAGAAGGGAAGAATGGTTTTTATCTTTTTAGCAATGGTTTGAATCCCATTACCTTTCTAACAATGGTTTCAATCTTATCTGGCATTCCAGCACCTGCTAAAACAATTGACTTCTACCTAGATTTGAGGAGAACGATTGAGGAGCAAGTTCGAGTAAGCGACTTTGCAATTCTATTTCATCTTTGCCTTCCGTATTTACATTCCCTTGGGTCATATCTGATTAATATCCTTATTACTTTCACAGGGATACACTGAACCACTGTCAGATAAGCTTCTTCCTGATTTGCCTCCTCAATTGCAAAATAGTATTTTTACACTCGTGGTGGATCTAAACGAGACATTAGTGTACTCTGATTGGAAGGTTAGCCTCTAGTTTGATCTTTTCATAGATGTATGTCTTATGTTGTGAGCCTGTACATCTCCACAACCTCACTTCAATGAATTTCAATTTGTTGGACTTTTAATACCCTTGCGTATCAAAGAGGAAACCAATAGGCGGAAAAAAGTATCCTAAAGGAGAATCAAGTGACTTAATATAGAACAATTACGCATGGGTAAAAAAAGCTAGCAAATACAGGATTAAGTAGCTGTATACAGTTGTAAGAAAAGAAAAGGACACTGTACTATCAATCTGCTGTCTTGAAATGTTCTCGTATATCCAAGTTTCTGAGGCATATAATTGGAATTAAAATTAGGAGTTGTCTTCATGATTATTATACATTTTTGGGCAGTTGACGAGCATGTAGTTTATTTTTTCAATCATCTTTAATACTCAGAACACATTTGTCCCCTTATCCTTCTTTCCAAAAAGCAAAATAGGTGCAAAGGTTTTTACATAAAGGCTAATGGTGAAGGAAACTACATAAACTCTCCTGCTTGCTTATTTATTTTTTAAATGGGATGGATTTTCTACGGTTGAAGATGTTACTCATACTCCCTCCGTCCCGGTCAATAGTTTACAATTGCTTTAGACCCGATTATTAAGCTAAGGAGTGAGGAATGAGTTTATAATTTATAAAAAAATAAAAAACAACTTGAAATGAGTAGGAAATGTAATGGTCCACACTCACATGGATTGATTTATTTACTATAAAAGAAAAGTGTAAACTATTGACTGATACACCTCAAATAGGAAAGTGTAAACTATTGATGGGGACGGAGGAGGAAGTATCTAAAAAGTTCGATCTCACTATTTTGGATTTTTGGTATTACGTCTCTCTTTTTCTTTTGCAGCAACTCACCAATGTCCATAAGGCTGATAGATAGTGGTCTTACGATTACAGAAACTAGTTTGACTGAACTGAACTTCTATTCCCTTAAAATAAAATAATGTCCGTACCTTGAATAAAATAATGTCTGTAGCTTCACATTTGGTCAGAAAAGCTCCATTTCTGTCTTTAGGATCAGTGATGAAGGAAATGAAAAACACCTATCTTTCTCATCTGTCCAAATTCAGTAAAGTTTCTTTTCACTGTAAAAATATTTGCAGCGTGAAAGGGGTTGGAGAACTTTCAAGAGGCCTGGTGTCGATGCTTTTCTGGAGCACCTAGCGCAATTTTATGAGATTGTCGTCTATTCTGATAACTTGCAAATGGTGGGTTTATATTCTACTTTCAACTAATGCAAGGATGCAACCCTTCTTTATTTAAATATCACTTGTAAGACTGACTTTGTATCTTGTTTTAACAGTATGTTGACCCTGTTCTCGAAAGGTTAGATAAAAAACAATGTATAGCTCACAGGTTATCAAGGGCTGCAACATTATACAAGAATGGTAAACATTACAGGGTGAGTCTCTTTCAACTAGTCGGTGTTTTATTTAGTTTCTATCTAAAGTAAAGAAGTTCAAGTACATACTACTAAGGAAACAAGCCATGTTTTGACATTGAGCAGTCAAAATCTCTTGATTCCAGGTTACCTGTGAACCAATAGTTGGACAGCTTTTCTGTTTTCTTATGTATTTAACCTCTTGTAACAACAACAACAGCAGCAACCTTACCCCACTTCCTAAAAGGCTCCAACAAATTGCGAGGTAAGACTTAAGAGGGGGGTTGGTTGTACGCAGCTTACCCTCGTGTTAGCGACACAAAGAGGCTGTTTCTGAAAGACCCAAGATAAAAATTTCGTCGGAAACTGAATTGAATGACTGGTACTTCACAGTTAAAAGAAGCGCAGCCAGTTTAGTGAGCCATTTTACTTTATTCCATCATAATCCACAACCAAGGAATAACAAGTCTTTGGTTCCATTGGAAATTGAAAGTTTGAAACATTTAGTGACCCTAATGAGAGTTATAATAGTTGTTATCCATGCATTTGTACAATGTATGATGTATGAAGTTATAATATCCTAGCCTGTTTGTTTCGTGTTTTGCTGAGGCTATCCTTACACATTTGACTCGACCAATGTCAACGTGAGAGGAGCAATTTGCATTTTCGAGGCGCGGATGGGCAACGATTTGAAGTTTGTTTGCAAAATAGTTTTGAGTCTTTGAAATATTTATATTTGAGAATTTGAACCCATCTAAAGGTAGGCAGTGTTCTATGAACTTGAAGCCCTCATTTGAATCAAATCGAACACTAAACCTCGTAACACCCTGACCTTTGACAGGATTTTTTGAAATTTCAGCTGTCTGCCATACATTTGTTTGGCTATTATACTCTAGCTTAAAACTCCTTTGAGCACGCTCAAGAAGGTTATGTTTTAATTTGTCTTATGTCAGGACCTTTCAAAACTGAACCGTGATCCTAGAAGGGTTCTTTATATCAGTGGCCATGCCCTGGAACATTGCCTTCAACCAGAAAACTGTGTCGAAATCAAGCCATGGATATCAGATGATAAGAATGATACTACTCTGCTGGATCTTATTCCATTTCTTGAATGTGAGTGCTACTCCTTCAACTTTTATGTACGGAGTATCTCTTATCATTATTAGAATTCAATCTGTTGTGACTTGCGGTTCATCTACTGAATATATTAAACATGTTAGATGCTTTTTACAATCTTGGTTTGTTTACAGTTGTTGGCCAGAGTGGGCCACCAGATATTCGTAAAGTGATAGCATCCTTTCAAGGGCGGGATATTGCACAAGAATTTAAAGAACGCTCCAAGGAGCACCAAAAGTAAGATGCCCCACTTTAATTTCGTGTGAAAGTCTAGCTGTGAAATGGTGATCCTTTCCTTGCAAAATTTATGTTATTTTTTCCCTACATCTGCAATTTCTAGGCTTTAGGTTTAGGAGCAAGTGATGTGTGTTTTGGTTTCCGACTTGAGATGGTGCAAGTCTTTGAGATGCATAACATTTACCTTGCTTAAAAACGTGACACTATAAAAAATTGTTGATGTATGCAGCACGTACCTTTTTTGTGTTCCTTTTTGGTTAGTGCTTTTTATGGTATGAAATTTGACAGCATGAGTGGCAGAGATAGGGCCAAGGGGTCTTGACTCTTCGTTGCTTATAGTATTCTTTTTCAGGCTGATGCACGAGGCTTTTCCTTGTCATCTTTTGTTAATTTCTTTTTGCAACTTGCATACCTCTGGCTGTTGCAATTTTATCTACCTACACGAGGTTTCTTTTATCTCTTTTGGCTGTGTGTTTAAGAGGAGAACTTTTATGGGTCATGCCACAAGTTCAGTCCATTTTGAGCAATCCATTTATCTAGATGATTTCGGTCTTACCACTTCATAACAAACTAAAAGATTTTGAAAGTATTACAGGGCGTATCTGCTCGAAGAACACATTCTTTCTAGTGATGAGCTTTACGGTTTAAGATGTTCATGTTAGCCAAATGTATAGCTACTTTTCAATAACGTAATTAAATTTGTAGTTACCAATTCGAACTAAAACTTTGGCTTTCAATAATGCAAGTGGTTTGAGTAAAATCGCTTTATAGAAATGATTGTGTTAGTCTTTTTGTTTCATACATTTTTGTTATGCTATATTTACACAACCCTGGTTACTATTGTGGAATAGTCAAATACGGAGTATGTTCTTTTAAGCATTTTCTCTTTTTTATTTTTGTTGTTGTGAGGGGAGTTCTGAATAAACGCAAATAACCTGTAGAGTTAGAGGGTGTAGCATATTATAGCGTAATATATTTAACTATTTATAATACAAGGACTCATGTGGTTCTCGCTTGTTGCAGGCGCATGCAACAGAAACAAGGCCGTTCCTGGCGACGTTGATTTTTACTGGATTTTAGGCCTGATTTTGATTTGGTAGTCATTTAAGCATCTTGTTGGAGTAGGAGTATAAGAGAGGCACTAAGAAAATGGTTCACAGAGTAATAGGCTAATAGCTGCGTCAAGTGAGTTGTTCGTCTCCGTTTGGATAATTGACAGGAGGGTTTTTTTTAATATACACAAGTATTCTGTTTGTGCCTGTGTTAAGTTGTTGGGAGGTATGGAACTTTTGTCCATTCTAATGCTATTGGCGTTGAACTATAGCTGCAAATACTGGAAAAATTACACTGAATGTGAGATCATTCATTCTGTCAGGATTTTTTTTTTTGTAGTTTTGGTCGAGGTGTTCAAAAAAGTGGTTGCTACATTTGCAGCGTTATTAACCGTGAAAAATGTAAAAATAACATATGGTTTCACACGTTTATGACCACGTCTTCGTGTATAGCCTTGAGTGACCAACTAGTCTTAGACCGGTGTAGAATTGCTCACAACATTCAAACATTGTTGATTGTTAAAGTTTATAAAAATTTGTTTTAAGTTTTCTATGAAGTCATTTAAAAATAACATTTGCAATTAGGAGATTATAAATAACAGACCTAAATTGATTATATATGATATATAAATTGATTATATATGATATGATACCTACGTGACATGGTAATCGAGAGGTTAAATAAAATCGAGAAGGGATATTTTCTTGTGTACTCAACTTTTTCTTTTTCTCATGTATACTTTTTTTTTTTTTTGTAAAAACCTTTAACTGGCAATAACTCCTATTTACAAGTTTAGAAAACGGTAAATTTTTTTTTTCATATTGTACGTCTTTATGAGATTTTTGGGGTAAAAAAAATATTATCGTTTCGGAACTTGCACCCCGGGAGTTTTAGTCAGTTAAAAAAACAATCATTTTTTTTTTTCAAACGGAGGATCTCGTAAAGATGTACAATATAAAAAAAAAAATTACCATTTTTTGAAATCGTAGATAGGAGTTATTGCTATTCAAAGTTTTTTTTACAAAAAAGAGGGGTAGAAGTGAGGAAATGAAAAAGTTGAGGGGTACACGAGAGAATATCCCAATCAAGAAATATAGAATGCCATTTTTTTTTATGGAATTAACATAAATTTAATGAATTTGGGTGAAAATGTGCATGGTAATTAAGTTACTTACAAATATTGCAGTAAGTGGATGGTACATCCGATGTATTACCTCCAATTCTATAGTTTCTGAGCATTGTAGTAAAGTTTTTGAGTTTTGTTTGCAAATTTATGAGTTTTACTATAAAGTTTCTGATTTTATTCACTAAAACATTTAAGATCTAAAAAATTACAATAAAACTCAAAAACATTACATATAAGTTTAGTTAAATTTGAATTATGACGGAAAAAAATTAAAGCTGCAATATTATGTTGCACTCTATTAAATAAGAAAAAAAAAAAAATTGCAAACAAAACTGCAATATTTGAGATATTCTACATGGTACCCCTTAATTTTTCGAGTTTCTACACGGTACTCCTACACTTTTGAAAACACTAGTTGGTTGCACCACGCGCGATACGCGCGATACACCAAGATATTTTAGTCATTGACGTTTCTTATGCATGGTATCGTATCTTTATTTGGTTCGGTTGTCTGCGTATGTTAGTGTCGATCACAATTACTCTTGTTATATTGTTTTGATGGTTGAGTCAACTGCAAACAAAATTACAATCATTCGTAAATAATTCGTATTGCAAACAAAATTACTGGAAACACTTTTGTTTCTACTCCTCCCCCTCCCCTTTCTCCTCCTTCTACTCCCCTTTCCCACTCCTCTTTTCCGCTTCCTTTCCCTCTCCCTTGCTCTCCTCTTTCTCACCAATGTCCTCGTGTCCTTAACCACCACCTCTTCTTTCTCCTCATATGACCTTTCTCTCCATGTCTCTCTCCCTCTCTCGTCCTCGTCTTTTTCTCCCTCTTTTCTCCCCTAGCAGCTTATTAATCAGAATATAGCAGTCTAAGCCAAGAGGCAAGAGCACATAGTCATATGTCCATCCTCTAACACATAAATATAAGTGATCCTCGAAAGCAAAAGGCTCCATTCGTCATTAATGTCCAATAAATAAAATAATTACATGAGTATCTTTATTGCTTGCGTACATACATAGCACTTAACACCATAAAAAGCTAATTATTATTTATCACGTCAACTTTCTTGCAGAAGAGGCACAATTGAGCATCTTATAAGAAATTACCAAAGTCAAAATCCTTGCCATTATCCTCATTATCATCATCTCATCGTCGTCACTCATCGTCTACCACGTTCACTTCCTCAATAGCCACTCCTTCCTTCTACAAAAGCAGAGTAAAATTAATCTCCATCGACTTCAGTCCCCCTCTTGGAGACTATGTGGCCAAGCACAATGCCCTCTTCCACCATAAAGTGGCATTTCTCCCAATTGAGAACTAGATTATGTTCCTCACATCTTTGCAACACATTGGCCAAATTTGCCAAACCATGATCAAAGAAGTCTCCATGGACACTAAATTCGTCCATGAAGACCTCCATGCTCTTCTCAAGAAAATCCGTGAAGATGGCCATCACGCACCTTTGAAAGGCGTCGGGTGCATTACACAACCCAAATGGCATTATTCGGTACGCATACACACCTATGGGGCAAGTAAATGTTGTTTTCTCTTGATCCTCCGGGTGAATGGGTATTTGGAAAAACCCGGAGTAACCATCGAGAAAGCAATAGTAAGCGTGCTCTGCTAGCCTTTCTAGCATTTGGTCGATGAAGGGGATAGGGAAGTGGTCCTTTAGGGTGGCGGCATTTAGTTTACGGTAGTCTATGCACACCCGCCACCCCGTGACCGGCCTAGTAGGTATGTGAGTCCCGTCTTCTTGTTCCACCATGGTCACCCCACCTTTCTTCGGAACCACATGGACGCGGCTCACCCACTTGCTATCGGTGATTTGATAAATTATCCCGGCGTCAAGCAATTTCAAAACTTCATTTTTCACAACCTCGACCATTTTTGGGTTTAATCTTCTCAAATCAACAACCTTTATCTTTTTTTTTTGGGTAAAATGTGAGCATTGTATTAATAATAAAAAAACAACCAGTTACATCGTTTGAGCCTCATTTCGCATACATGCCTTACACTTTCTAATCATTTCAATTTAGCTTACAATTTTAATATGCATTCTACTTATCCAATTTTTATCATTATTGTGAACATGATCTTTCATTAGCTGCAGTAGCCGTTGCT
>JAGPOY010004475.1:0-11896 GCA_018983105.1 Silene uniflora | reverse complement strand
TAAGACTGAACTAAGAGTCGTCCAAAGAAACTTAAACGATGTTATATTCATCAAACATTCAAAATAAATTCCTAATTTTGATTCAATTACAAATATTGTACAAAATTAACCACTGCAGGAAAGAGTTAATTTTGCCAATGATAATGGTTTCACTTTAATAGATAAACAGATTAATCTCAAAACATATACTCCTTCTAACTAAATGATTAAACGGAGAACAACCAGCATCATAATCATAAACAAGAAGTAAAAAAGTCAAAACCGTTACGGATTTAAATAAAGTCAAAACCTGAAAGCGGAATCTTACTTCGTAATCGATAGTAATCGGTGATGATGATGATGATGATGATGAACGAGACGATAGTAATCGATATGCGTTGTAGTAGTTATGATGATGTCGATATAAGTGAACTGAAGATAGGAATAGATGGAGGAAGTGAGATTGAGAGATGAGAGATTGAGAGATGAGAGGAGTAGTAGGAAAATGGAGAACGGGAAGAAGAAGAAAAGTGGAGGGGCTGTGATGAGGGAGCGGACGGCCAGGAGGTATGGAGAAGGTGTGTGTGGGGAACAATAAGAGGGAGAGATAAGGAAGGGAAAAGGAGTGGTTGTGGATGGAGCACGATGGGATGGCAGATGAGAAGGGTGAGAGTGACAGGAGGAATGGAGAGGGCATGGATTGAAGATGTGGGTAAGAATGAAAGAGGAACGGAGGGTATGAATTGCCTTAAGCAGAATCAACGGCTGAGGTTATAACACTATTCATTACTATTCATCGAAAATCGAAATTGAAATTTCAAATTTCGCCAAAATTCGTAAAACAAAACACACCCTAGCCACTTTTTAATAAGGGGGGATGTGGTCACCAAATTCAGACTAAAGAAGATCAATCCTCATGAGAAGACGTATTATAACCCGGACCCCATTCCGGCTGAAGGAGCCCGGATTTTAATTCATCCTCTCAATTTATAAATTTTCCCAAAAAGAGAAACTTATAAGATCGTTGTACTTGTGTGCATGTTTCTAATCGTATTCTAAAATAATCAATTTTATTGTGTATATTTTATCGGTTTACCAATACACATTGGCGGATTTGTGCTATCCTAAAGCATTCGGAGTCTCAGCGCAAATTTTTTGCATACTTTAGAAAAACTAATCCATATTATTGTTATATAATACGAGTAATGTTCATACATAATAAGTGACAAAGTACATTTCTTATTTCGCGTTTATCATTTTCCGACTAAAAAAATTTGACTTGCTTATCATTTTCTATTTTTTCCCACTTCGATTTAAAATAACAGCTCAAGAGAATTCAAGATCACCGTTAATCGAAGAAAATGAAACCTCTTTGATTTATTTTCATATACTCTATATAAAAAAGGGGAATGACAGTCAACATAGGGTTGACCTTTGCGTAGCATTTGCGGTCTGCGGAATCATGTAACCTATATATGGGCTTAAGTGGAGAGTGGAGACCACCAAGTTCTGTATGTGTAACTTTCAAAATTCCCATTTTGCCATTCAACTTATTAAAGAAACACAAATTCTTCATATAGGTACATGCATGTGATGCATCCTCCTTTTTCATTTGCCGAGATTTTGTTTTTGTGTTATTTATGAAAGTGATAGCTAATTTTGAACGTCTTAAACTTAACTCAGATGATGTTCGTCTTTAGGAGTTTATCAGTCATGTATCAGTTAATATCTGTATAATTTAAGATGTATCGTTACACTTAAGATATGTCATTACGTATTTATTATTAGTTATTAGTTATAAATAATAGTGCAGGGTTTACATTTAACCGCATGCTCGATTAATTTTGTCGTTTAAATCGAGATATTCTATTATTGAGGTTCTCATATTGTATGTATTCATGTGTGTAACTTTCAATAGGAGTAATTTTACCGCATAATAACATATTTTATTACGAACTTAAGATACGAGTTATATTATACAAAGTTACAATGGTTCTATTTGTTGGATCTTGCAGTTGGGGCGTTTTTCTCGTGCGAAGCACGTACATAATTCTAGTCTTTTGAAAAAATGCTAACTTCACTCCCGTTCAATGAATGGCAGTTGTGAGTTGTTGACCTTCATACCGGAACATAAATAGTCGAAGAGGTAGTCTTGGTAGGACGGTTTTATACTATTATAGTTCTAAAAAAATCGAAACATAACCTTATTAGTGGGCAAAAGTGGTTAATAAAAGATCCCGTTTTACGATAAATTTGTGTAAAACCGTTTTATACAAGTATTACTAATAGTCGAATTACATTGTTTGCAAAAATACCCAATACTGCATGAGTATATTGTACCCGGCCCTTTATTCATTTCATCTTTATATGTTTGGTTAAAATACTCTTCGCATATATTGAATAAATTATAAATTATGAAAATGAAATGAACGGAGACAGTAAACCCTTGGGTAAAGTCTTTAAGTGTGTGTTTGGTCTTGATTTTTAAAGTGTTTTTGGATTTAAAAACAGTTTTTAGCCAAACATATCATAAATCTAAAAGCTAATATTAGATTCTCAAAAACTCATATAGCATGTTTTTGCAATTTTGCCCATAAAAATAGAAGCATCAATTTGATGTTTCTGTTTCTTGAAAACTATTTCTGAAAAATTAAACTTGAAAAATAGAAACTCATTTTAAGTAAACTAGGCCAAACATGCTCTAAATAGCAATTGAAAAGAAGTGAATTATTAAGATTTAAGAAACAAGTCCCCTATTCCGAAATATCGATCATGGGTCCGTTGTTCATCTTAAGTTGTTGCTTGGCAACGATCCTCTTCATCGTCTCTATACTTTATCAAACATCCATTTTCAAGCGTAACTATAATCTTCCTCCCGGTACTACCGGGTGGCCTATCATCGGCAAAACCTTCTCATACTTCCCTAGCCCCACGGCCTTCATCCGTCACAAAATGACCAAATACTCAACCACCATTTTCAGTACGTATTTCTCAGGGCATAATGTAGTTTTCTTATGCGGCCCAGCCGCTAACAAATTCATTTTCTCGAATGAAGGTAAATTGTTTAAGCTATGGATACCCGACACATTGAGAAAAATTCTATGCCTACCCAAGTACCCGGAAAACTCTGAGTTACAGTCGTCATGGCTACTACTTGACGCCCCAATCCACAAATTTTTCAGACTTGAGTCAATTCGAGATCATGTTGCTGTAATCGATTCTGCTTCACGTGAGCACGTGGATCGTTACTGGGCTCCTAATAGTAACAAAGACCTGAAAGTTTACCCTCTTGCGAAAGAGTTCAGCTTTTACTTGGCTTGTCGGGTAATGCTGGATTACTCTAACACCAACTCGGAACAAATAAGGCAGCTCGCGAAGCAATTCTTTGTCCTGGCTGAAGGCGTGTTCAACGTGCCAGTTAATTTCCCCGGGACACCTTATTATAGGGCGAAGAAAAGCGGAGATAAAGTCCTAGAGATGGTGACGGAAATTGTGAAACAAAGGAGGATAGAAGCGACAACATTGTCGCCAACAGAAGACGTGTTAGGTCATCTACTCCTGGCCACTAACTCTAACGGCCAGGTTTACAGTGACCAACAAATCGCAAGGAAGATTATTGGTTATTTTTTTGCCGGGTTTTACAGTACTAGCTCCACCATTACTGTTCTTTTATGCCATCTTGCCCAACACCCTCTTATCTTTGAAAAGGTTTTACAAGGTACTCCTCTCTTCATTCCGAATAACATGTTTTTTTTTTTTTTTTTTGACAGGTCGAATAACATGTTATCAGTGGTGAAGCGTACGAGTGGCTAGAAGAGCCTACGAGTGGCTAGAAGAGCCACTCCCCTGAATTTTTCACCAATTTAA
Organism: Silene uniflora; assembly: GCA_018983105.1. Lineage (NCBI taxonomy): Eukaryota > Viridiplantae > Streptophyta > Magnoliopsida > Caryophyllales > Caryophyllaceae > Silene > Silene uniflora. The sequence goes on along the minus strand of JAGPOY010004475.1, from coordinate 8,050 downwards.
TCCTGGTTTTGCTACGCTTTTAAGAACTTTTGATTAAAGTACTTCCCACATATATTTGACAAACGGTATATTTAACAAACTTAAAAAGTTAAAAAGTTTGGAAATGAAATGAACGGAACGAGAATAAGCTAAATACTTACGAATTTCTTTATGCTGAGCTACAGAGCAATTAGAGATAGTTAAAGATCAGAGAGAACCAGGCAGGCTGTTGTGTTGGAAGGATGTCCAGAAAATGCACTCATGGAATGTGATTCGCGAGTCGATGAGACTAATTCCACCTCCAACTGCAACTTTTAGGGTGGCTCTCACTGACTTCACTTATGCAGGTTACACTATCCCTAAAGGCTGGACGGTATAAATTTCTTCGGCTACTCTGTTATACGACAGTCGTATCCATACAACAATTCATAGAAACACGATATTTCAATAGGCATGGAAGCCTCTTAGAGATGACAAGCGGAAAGAATAAAAGATTCAAGTAGTCTTGGCAATCGGCCATGTTCACACATCTAAATTCGATAAGACTCACCTTAAGTAATCGACCATGTTCACACATTTAATTTAGAACTAATATATCGTCATTTTATTTCAATTGTCATATTGATTACAGATCGGTTGGGATGCACATTATACAAATATAGACCCAACATATTTTAAGGATCCAGAAAAATTTGATCCTTCAAGATTTGAAGAGGAAGGGTCATCACCATATACTTACATACCTATTGGTGGCGGTCCTCGAATGTGCAAGGGAAATGAATTTGCTCGAATATTACTGCTCGTTTTTTTACATAATGTCGTCACTAAATTCAGATTAGAGGAGACCGATTCCAAAGAGAAGACATCATCTAACCATACTAGTTTCCAGCTGAAGTTGCTCCGTGTTTAATTCACTTCTAAATTTATGAATCTCGATAAAAACTAAGATAAGATCATTGTATACTACACAATGACGGGTCAATAAACACAAGTTTATCTTTTGGGTCATGTAAGTTCTTGCTAGTTGCTACTCTAAATGGACACGGCTTTACCATGCATCTATTTATGTAAAACAGTATCAGGTAAAATCTGAAATTACTATCAAGCTCGTTGAGCATTAGGTTTAATTTATTTGATACGGAGTATATAGAAAGTACTTCGATCACTTATGTGTAACGAGATTACAAGATATTCAACTTTCTGAGGGGAAACAGCTCCAAATGGTACGAGAGGCTGATTCAAATAGTTACCTTGACCCCATTAATAGTTGGAGCAGTGCCTCTGGTGTTTATCACATAAGCAACATACTCACCATAGTGCATTGTAATTGCTGAACTCTGGTAACGAGTCAACCGAATGCGCTTCCGAAGAGATTCTGTAATCGCACCATTATAACCCGCTTTACGCATAAGCGAGTCAATTGCCTCAAGTTGCGTCCAACCTGAAATTAAAAAAAAAAGGCTGTGAAATCAGACATCTAGCAGAAGAGCTCGCCTTTCCTCGCTACAGAATAACGCGCAAGGTTCAGTTCGTAATCAATGTACATATTTGTTACTACAAATGAATTTGCAATATGATGGTCCAAACATAATACCATCTAAAATGATATATTTAAATAAAAAAACGAAAAAGAATTGTTTTTATATCTTAACCAAGTTACATTTAGACCCCAATCAAACTAGGCAGTATATGACTATATGTGTATATACCATCGAGGCATCGACTAAGAAATAGACCTCCAGCCTCAGTGCAGAACGAATGCCTTCCAGGATCTGATATTTGTTACCAGATGTACAGGGTAGGCTTATTTATCCATCTTAAAACGATCCGGAAGAATAAAATTCGGCTCTACTGACAAGTAGTGACAAAAAGACATCCCAAAAGTTCGAGGACAAAGTAAAACGTGCGGCAACTTGCAAGTGTGCTAATTCTGAAATCTCAAATTTCATCTATTTGTCAAAATTAACCAATTTTAGATCATAAGCCAACATTAAATTACTTCCCATAAGTCGATCGCTAGTGTTCTGTGATCAACAATTCACCATCATCAGTAGACTCAACAGCCGCATGTATGGAAAAAAGAAACTTAAAAAAGAAATTATCTTTCTTCTTAACCCACATCATATTACCATCATCCCAACTCTCAGCTGGGGTACTGATTACTTAAAAACTTCCAGAAAAGGAGCTCTTAAACCTCCTGCCCTGACCCACAAAAGAATTTTATTTCCTTACTGAATTAAGGAAATACGTCTGACGGTAAAACACAGAAGCACCAGCTACCAGCTACCAGTCATGCAAATGTAAAGATGGTATTTTAAAATTAAAGCACACGCCTAATAGTCATATACTCCATATTTGGTTGACTATATTATTTGAAATTAACAAAATAAACTTTAAAATCGAGTATTCCCGAAAAAGCACTACAAATATTTTTTTTAAAACCAATTAGCAAAGTAACGCACCTTCATGCTCAGCAACTTCAGGTAAATATGTGGCATTTCGCCTGGTATTGTAGTCAGGATCAGTAAATTCAATTATGATGCCATGCTTTCCTACCTGTCACAGGAAATAATCATACAGCACCAGCTATAAATTACTTCATACAGCTCTCAGAGGCTAAAAATTTAGCGAAAATAGGTACTGAAAGATTACAGAAGACGCGTCTCAAAAATCATATCATAATTTCCTATTACCTATTAATAACCCTGGCCATTAGGAAATATGCTATAAAGACAATTATTATCCCTCTTCAGTACCATCCATATGCTCCAGTGACAAGGCAAGAGGCAACTATAACCTTAACTAAGGAAAAAATAGGGCACTGATCCCAACCATGATTAACTAACTGTTGTGTTAAGGTAGCTGCTTTTCAAGATCTATCTCCACAAAAGCTGTGCCAAAATCAAGACTCAACTAGTATGAACTGTTATCCTGCCTCTTCATATATCCTTGCATACTCGTGTGTGACACTTACACTCGACAGGGGTTTGACACTTTAACGCCTCATTTAAAGCAAAAATATGCATATTTTTCATAATAGTAGCTGAGTCTAAGTAACATAGGTTATGGGTTTCTTGATACATAAAATTCAATAGTAACACTTGACTGTAGAGTAAACTATCAAGTGTGTAAAATAAGCAGTTCAAAGTCCGAAACAATCATTTGCAGTGCAAACCATCTAGATTAGAATATTAGATACAATGTCTATAAAACTAGAACATGCACTGAAAACATACTTTGCAGTCAAAAACTTGATAATTAGTGAAGCCACAACAAAACTACTGTGGCACATATCATCACTCAGTTAAGAGTATTCTAAGAGCTAATGTAGCAAATATCAACAGAGCAGAACATCTCCAAATCCATAATTAGGATTTCAGACGATGCCAAAAACTTAAAAATAAACCAACACCTACACAGCTACAAAATCGAACCCCGGAATATATCCTTCAATTTCACCACTTCACCAAGCAATCACTGAGCATGTATTATGTCAAATGAAATGAAAGTGCAAACTAACAAACATATACAAATCTCATCAACAAGACTTGGATATTTTCAGGTCACCCATCAACCTAGAAAACCCCCAGTATACAAACACTCCTGGTGACTCCTGACTGAGTCTTGTTAATACCGAATGTGCCAAGGTGTGAGCAGACCAGGCGACATCAACAGATGGTTACACTTTGTTCTATATTTAAGAGGTTCAAAAATTACGTGTGTCAAGGCTGGCGGGAAGAAGAGAACAAACCTCCCAGTCCAGGTAGTCTGTGGCAGTCTCATAGTCAGTTAGAACAGAAACTGTACATTGCAACTGTGGTAATTCTTTAGCTTGAATTGGGGAAAAACGGCGATCTCTCAGCGCACTGTGACAGAATATAAGCCCAAAAATTAAAATAAAAAATAAACACAAAGAAAGTAAGCTGATAGCTTTAGTAGTGAAGGTGGCAAATTTTAAATCACTCGCCATAAAATTGACCTCACAGCAAAGTGACAGCAACCCGTACTTAAGGTAAAAACAAAACACCATCCCTCCAATACCAGCATTCCACCACAGAATTAATTGTTAATTGGAAGGTCAAAAAAATTCAAATCAATCAAATATTGTTAAAACAAGGGCATTGATTTTTTAAGGGAAAAGAGAAGTATAAACCACTAACAAACATTCCGAAAAGAAGTAAGTACAAAAAGAAGGCATGAAGAAGCAGGTGTGCAGGACAGATGAGTTCCAGCTACCATAATTACGAAGACGATAAATCAAAACAAATAAGCAGACTATATTCCATTGAACATTTTGAAAGTGCTAGTGACTGATAATGTTCAAACGATAGTAGATCATTGAAACCAACACTCAAAACACACCAACTTATACAAGATGGTCTTGTGTGTTAATGTGTATGACCAACCCGGTAACCTTAATGAGGAATACATCATTTGGATTGGTCTCGCATGTCTTTACAGAGTCAGCAAGCAACATAAACAACAAATCGAATTTACAAAATCAAAGTAATTCCACATTTGAGCACAATACCTAGTGAGAGCATAGTCCTTAAAACCACTGATCAAGGCACGGGGTTCAAGAGTTCCAATACAGCCACGAAGACGAGGCTCTCCTCCATTAACCACCTTCTTCCAGGTCACAAACAACGGGCTGCATCCAGTAAAACAATCAGTTAACCCCAACACTTAAATCTCTAGTCAAACTATTCTAAAACTCTCGCTAATTGCCAAATTACCGAATCACACCAACAACAACGAACTTAGCACAAGAAAACCAATAAAACCGAGCAGAACAACATGTACTCACTCCATTCCACTGATGCCACATGTACAATCTCGTCAAAAAGTCGACCACATATTCCCAAAATCTTCAGATATAATATAAGTACTCTCATATTATCCTAACTGACCTAACATAAATCCTTACCTACAAAATTCTCCAGCTATACTTGTCCATTTCCTCGGTTTCATTTTTCGATTACGACAACAACTGATATTGTTAACTAGAACTACAAATTCCCAACAACCACCACCAAATTAAACAGATGAGCTAACAAAATCACTCTGTATCGACACGAAACTGAGATTGTTAATTAGAACTACAAATTTCCAACAACAACATCATCCAAGCAAAACAGATGAGCTTACAAAATCACTCCGTTTCGACCCGAAACTGAGATTGTTAATTAGAACTAGAAAGTACAAATTTCCAACAACAACATCCAAGCAAATAAAACAGATGAGCTAACAAAATCACTCCGTTTCGACACGAAACTGAGATTGTTAATTAACAATATAATCGATAACTTGAGCTACAGTATACAATTTAACAACAATAATACATCAAAATTAACAATTAAAAAAAAAAAGAGTAATGATTAGAAAAAATTACTGTTGAGCATCATCAAAAGCAGGAGGAGGAATTTGATCGGAGTTATTGTAATGACTGACAAGAGTATCGAAACAGTAGACCGCCATTTCTTGCTTCGCCGACACCATTTTTGTTCTATTTTTAGTAATTAAATTCAGAATTTACTTTTTTTTTTTTGTATGAATGATTGAAGAGCTAGATTAATTAAAATAATGAAATTGAAAAGGAATAAAAATTGGGAAATTTGAATTTTAAAAGGGGGAATAATTGAAGGAAGGAAGATAGAGAATTAGAGATTGATAAGGAAGAACAAATGCCGTGTACTCAATCTTTTCTCTCCCTTTGTTCCTGCACTTCTTTTCTCTTTAATGGAATCTCTTCGTTTTCTTCTCTTTTTTTCTGTTTCTTTATGCGCTTGTAAATTGAAATTGATGGAGCCACAGAAAAGCTCGGTACGGGTCGGATTGGAGCGCGATCCACCGAGTTAGCACGGTTCAACACGAGTGACTAGGGGTTCAAACGAGTCAATCTGGAGTCGAGTTCGACTGGAATTGGGATCGGCTCGGAATTTTAAGCTCCAGCTCAAGCTGAAATCCAAGTTCGAGCTCGGTTTGTCATTATTCTTTCATTTACTCATCTTTAAGACTTCAACTACTAAAAATAACTGTTTTTCAAAAAAGAACTATATAGTTAAAAAAAACCTAAGAAGGTAATATAACTAGGTTTAATGCCCGGCTACGCCCGGGCTATGTTTATTTAACATTTAAATTTTTTTTCTATTAAATTATTATTCGCTAAATTTGGTTCACACATAAATTTACAATTTATATTTTGAAATGATGATGAGATGTAAAATTAATCAACAAATTATGAGACACTGCACGTTCACTACTCCGCTGTTAATATTATTACTTTCACTACTTCTCCTATTAATACTATTATGTTCACCATTACTCCTTCGGTTACTATTGTTTCTTTAACTAATCCTATTATTTTTACGGTTAACCTCTTAGTTTTGTCAAGCTCATATATTTAAATAAATTAATAATTTCCTAAAATCGAATTTTTAGTTAATTTTTTATACTCTCTCCGTTGTTTCTATTACTACTTTCATTACATGTATTGTGACTACTTTACTTTCACTTCTCCCGTCATCATTATTTTTTCTTTTACTACATAGTCCCGCATTTATTATTGTTAACATCACTACTCCTGTTGCTTCTAGTATGACTTTCACTATTCTCATTGTTATTAACTTATTATTGTTGCTTTTACTACCCACATATGTGATTACAATCATATTAGTTGATTATCTAGTTGTATTTGAGTTAAATATATTTAAATAAATTTGAAAAATTAGATTATAATAGTATTTAAGAGCAATCATTATAATTTACTAATTAAATTCTAGCTTGATTTATTTACTTTTTAATAGTTTTCAAAATATAACATACTAATATTTTGTAAATCTAACTTAGTGTATGTTAAAAAATTAACATCTTCTTTATATAATTAATAATTTAATACCATAAGTGGCCATGTTTATTTTAAGGAAAATCTCCATATTCCGATGTTTTCTAAATTTATACTTGAGGCAAAGGGAGTATAAGATACAAATAATCTTTTGCATTTGTGTTATACCCCATCCTTTCTGATCATTTGTTTATTTGGCAAGAGAAGTATAATACAATTAGGTGATCAAATTACAATTTAAAACCTTCTCAAATCTCAATATATAAAGGTAAACAAAAAAATAATAGACCTTAAATAAAAATAGGTAGACAAATGACTAGAACGAAGGGAGTAAATCATTTTCCTTCATTTTTTAAGAATATCTATAGTAAAATGTTTGTATTAGATATTTTCCATAAAACTAAAACAATATTAATAGAGAAAAATGAGGTAATAATTATGGATATTTTAATTAATATTAATTACAAATTATGGATATCATAAATACACATTTTCTTTCACTACTCCTGCATTTATTATTGTTAATTTTACTACTCTCATTGCTGTTAGTATGACTTTCACTACTCCGGTTGTTATTATGACACTCGGTCGAGTATATGTGACGGGCCGACGAACCGACTCGAAAGTAATTAGGAATGGTAACTTATTATAAAAGGACTCGGTAAACCTTCAATTACAGTTTTTACCTATTTTACACAATCAAAACCCTAGAGCAACCATTCCTAAGCACTCGGAGTCGGGATCGATCGTAGCCTTTGTCAATCATCGTCAATCGTAAGTTCTCTAGATCTGGCATCGTGATTTATAGATTGTAAATATTAGATCGTTATACATGAGATCGCTATTAGAGCAAGTATTGATTGATTGACTGATTAATTGTTAGGCTGCGGATTCGTAGAGAAGCCCTATTAGCAAGTATTTGTGATTAGCTGCTGTGATTTACTATCAGGTAGGTTTTCCTACTCAGTCTTGGTTGTAGCGATAGTATGTGATTGATTGATTGATTATATGATTGGATGAAAGTGATTATATGATATGAGTTCCGGCTGACAAACGGTTCCGGCTGAGTGGACCATGTGGGAGTGACCACGCCCTTTGATTGCCTTTCGTGACACCCATCACGAGAGGGATGTGCACATTAAGGAGATTAGGGTTTTCACTTGTTGCGATGAGTGGCTGCGGTGACGAGGCTGTGTCACTGGCTGACATGGGTACCTGTTGCGATGG
>JAGPOY010004473.1:2138-14037 GCA_018983105.1 Silene uniflora | reverse complement strand
TTGACAGGTACCTCAGAGACTGATAGGAGCTGGATGGGAAGAGAGCTTGGATTGCCTGACTTAGTGTCTAGTTCATTTTGGTTTTATTATGTTTAGTCATCCACGTAGTTACAAGTTTTATTTCCGCTGCAAGTTGTAATTTGTTATGTTAAGTTTTAGTTGTACGGCTTTGTAAACAGTATTCACTTAAATGATAATTAAAGTACTTTGGTTCTTTGTCTTTGTTATTCACTACCTCGGGAAACCGAGATGGTAACAGTCCGGTTTATTAGGGAATGCCTTGCTAAAGACTCCTTAATAAATCGGGGTGTTACACTGATTGGGTGTCATTTGGAGTCTTGTTTCAGATTAGTGGTGGCTTTGTTATCTGCAAATACACGAGTACAATTACTGGATCAAGCGACTTAGATTTGTTTGTTGGCAGACTCATATTATAGATATGAGGAGGTAAGGTCTAAAAACCTTTAGCACTTCTTTTTGTACTATAATTTTCGTGTCTTTTCTACTCGGACATGTTTTCCTTGGTCAAGCATTTCATCTCAAAAGAGGATTGTAGCGTGCTAGGTGTGCTGATTTCGGGGATTTTATGTAAGCGATAGTGTGTTAATTAATGGTGGTGCGCCTCACATTTTCTTTGATGTCATTAAAGGTGTGACAAGGCAAGGATACGTATATTGTGTTATACACTAAATGGGGGGAGGGAGAGCGGGTTTTAAAATCTGTAATTTCCCTCTATGTTGTCCTCTCAATGATGAAAATGATCCATGTTAAGGAGGTGAACAAGCTTATAGCCTATGCTTTTACTGAGTATAGCATACACTCACATGAGGGACATAAAATGCTCTCTTACTAAGAATTGATGGCAGAAAGATTTTGGTGGATGTTGAGCGTTAAAGAGCAGTCCCAAATTGGCGGCCTAGGTGATTAATGGTAGATTATAAACAATTAGAGTTAGAGATAGAGACGTCAATCTGAGCTCTGGAGCATGTTATGAGGTTTCTTTCGTTTTCATCTTTTGTAATGGTTGTATGTTAATTAACCGGAACAAGAGAGTTTTTAGTGTCACGGAGGGTTAGAGTGTAATGAGTTTTTAGTTCTTAGAGGGTTATGAATCAAGACAGATAATGGTGGTTATCTTCTGATGCCTTGTTGCTACATTGGCTACGCAGTAAGTGGCAGTGCTTGCTCTATAATTTTTTCAAATACATTAATGTACGTATAAATTGTTACATTGCTACGTTGTTTCCTATGGAGGATACATATTTCTTTCCTCTTTTCCAGCGGTCTTTGCTTTCCAGGCTGAAATTCCTCCTATGCAGGCAAGACGGTTGTCTACAACAAAAGGTCAAGTGAGACTACGTTTCAAGCATTGGAACTCACAGAAGTTCACGGCTTCACGCAACCACTTATAGCGGTCACCATAGGAGCAAAGTCATTTCGTCTGTTGTTGTTCCCGACGTCCAGCTTCATATGATATGTTTATTGCTCTACATGGAAATATTTCAGTTTATTCATTTCAAACTAATGTCTATCACCCAGAAACGTTTTCCCACATTATCTAAATGATAACTCTGGTTCACTTCAAGATGTTGGTGTTGAGATACTTCACATGTGTAGCTTTTCTTCAGTTTACTACAAATTTTTCTTCATTTTGTTCGAGGAGACGAGAGTGGGATTCTTTTAAGGCCCCATGCTCTTTACGGGCACTGAAGCGTTATCTGTTAAATGTCGCCTACTCTATGTCTCTATCAGATAAAGAGTGCTTCACTTTATTACTCATGGAGACGAAAAATTCTATACCAAAAGTTGCGAGTTTAGCTTGGATCCAGTCTTAGAGTCATGTCTTTCAATTTTCATATAGGTTGCTTGACATTGCACTGATTGCAGAATAGCAGCTCCACTGATACTACATAGTTCAGTTTGTTGTTTGGACTGTTCCTCCCCATCTTCAGGCAAGCTCACTTTTACAGCCTTCACTGCTAGGTAATTTACAGGAAATGGGAAAGTAAAAGAGAGAATTAAGAGAGAAGTTGTATGAGATGAAGAGAACTAGGAATAAGACTAGAGAGGACATAATAGAGTCCATGGACAAATGTCATGCTACTGACTTAATTTATTTCTGTTTCTGTGGGTCCTTTAAAACCATCTGAACCTTTTCGTTTCTGCTCGAACTGAGAAGAAAATGGAAATAAGACTAGAGAGGAAATAATAGAGTCCGGGGACAAATGTCACGCTACTATTGACTTTAAAACCATCTGAAGCCTTTCAATTCTGCTAGAACTGAGAAAAGTGGATCTTGTAATCCAGCGATTGTACTTCTTCACAACGGCGTTTTCTAGGTCTTTTGCATTTCTCTTCTCTATTGCCTATAACTTACTGTTTGTTAATAATAGGTAAGTTATAGTGTGAATGTTTGTTATTTCTTATCAACTGATAGCTAAGCTAAAACAAGTTCATATATTTTGATCGTCCACCATGTATAGTTTTTAGTGTAGGTCTGTGAGAAGGCTAAAACATGTATGTATATTCACTATTAGTGATTATTAATAGAGAACCTTTGAGATATGGAGAATAAATATTACAGTCTCTTGCTGAGGAAGTTGGACATCAGTTGATGTGAACCTTATCTTTATTTGCTCTTGAGGAGTAGATCACTGATAATAGTCCTGGAAGTTTAGGTTATGCATTCTCATAATCTGGGTATATGCATATTTTACATGATGTGGGTGATGTACTGATGTACTTCAACAATCGACGCCATTATTGAGATGAAATTTGTAATCCCTGGCAAAATTCTTGTATTCGATGGTTCTCGTGTCGGCCTTTTAACAACGAAACTCATTGACAAGGTGCTTTATTCTCTCTGTATTCCGTAGAGACGCAAAATATACATTCGTAGTCATTTATGCTTTCCTGTCTGATTATGGAGTAATATTTCACATATAGGCATTAATGTAACATGTGTGTATCAGGCTCTTGGAAAATTTGCAGCAGCAGCTAGAATTCTAGGATTCCGGTGTGTAACCTAAGATTGATGTCTGGGACAACTGATATTCCTGAGTGAAGCCCACTTTACAGATACGCCCACTAATGAGCATTTGAATGACCTGTATGACAAATTGTCCATTGCAAATGCTAACAAGGTACTAATCGATCCTTTGTGATACATGTCCAGAAATGGTGTAGTTTGGAACGAGACATGACATATGAGTCAGTTGGTCAGTTGTCAGTACCAACAAGTAACAAGATTTCCCTGACAATCGCATTCAATATGTGGGTGGGAAAAGAATCAATTGGTAATTGTCTAAGGTCAATACTATCATTAAGAACAGAATAGTAGATTCCTCTATAGATTTTTATGAAATTAAACTTTGAGTGAGAAATATAAAATGGACTTCTGGGTATATTCTTATTTTTCTGGGTATGGCCACCTTTCCCTATATTTTTTCACTTTAGTGGTTTACCTTTGACTTTTAGTCAAATGCTTAGCTCCATATGTGATAACGTTAGATGATGAAGCACATATGACATGAAAGAATGTGTTAATTTTCTCCTACTTATCATATAGCTACTCTTATTTGCATTGAACACATTGTCTAAATCATCGGTTTTAATCAGCTCGCCATCTTACTTAGTACATTTATAAATTCAGTCACCAGTTACACTCTTTTCTTTTTAGTGAAAGTTTTTTATATTGTGTGTGTGTTTCATATGCAGTTTAAATTAAATGTTGTTTGATGTAGCTAACCCGGCTGATTTGCTATTTTTTTTTCCTTTTGTTATCTGATCACCAGGCGCATCATTATTTCTTGTATATGCAAGGTAACATGTGAACCTATAAATGCAAGATATTGACTTTGAACGCATCATAGTAGTCAATTGTCTGATTACTTAAATAGATAAATGTTTCTGAGATCTAAGTTTTAATTCTCTACACCTGTCCACACCTAGCATATACCTCAATTGACTTTGATTCATTAATGTGAAAGACGCTTGCTCAAAGGTAAAACTTTTAGTCATAAAATAGGAGGGTTAATGTTTGAACTTTGAACCTTTGACCTCTGGTTTGATTATTCTTCACTCAAATATTGAACGAGGGCGCCCTATGAATCGTGTAAAAGGTCGTATTCAGTACAAGGAAAAAAAATGCTCTTTGTGTGCCAGGGTGTTATATGAAAGCCTTGAAGGCATACTTAGACAAATAAAGTTGATGGAGGTGGCGACAAAGTTGTCGCCATGTACTCTACCATCATAAAATTGATTTACTTTTTTATTTTATTTTCCAGTATTAAGGGTTTTGGCGAAGTAGAGCCTAAAGAAAGTGATGTCATTTAGGGGTACGTAATGCTGTAGGTAATGTTTGTTGGGTAATTTATGAGTTGTTTCGGCAATAACCACGAGATTGCCAATATTAGCACATATAAGTATGGTGCGTGGTGGCTATGGGATCCTACTGAGAAGGGAAAAACATAGGGTAAAAACAAATTAGTGGTAGGGGCTGGTTAAGGTATTTTAGGGCTAGGAAAGCAGAAGAAAATGGTTGGAATATTGCTTAATGTGCAAGTTACGGGCAAAGATAAGGATCAATTGAATTAGGGCCAGAGCTCTCAAAATAGTTGAATACCACACTCTTTAATTACCAACAATATTTACGTCGTCGTCTTGCATCTGAGGTCGTGAGGCCAATATATTTATCTCAATACTAATCACGCAACATTTACACGAAAGTCTCACACATAAAAACTTTTTGTACATGATCTACGTTTTTTGTTCTCAATATTTTTGAATATTGTAGCTATGTAATTAAATAAGATGTTGGTTTTGGGTTGATGGTTCAGGAAACAGAAGCCACATCAAAGCCTAAACAACCAGTGGTTGCTTTCTTCTTATACCGAAAGAGGGGAGAGCAACATTGCCTGGAGAGGAGAAGAAATACTTGAGATAATTGCATAGATGTATAAATTGATCTAAGTTACTAAAGTGAGCTAATATAAGCTACTAAAGTGAGATCTATTTTATCTTATCATGTATGTGTTAGGCTTCAAGATCATATTTATATCCGCCAGTTTTGAAATACTTGTGTGCAACTGTCAAACAAAAGGTCTATGATTTCAAGATGAAAGATACTACGAATTTATGCCCTAGATTTAACCATTTCAGATGAACTTTTTACTATGAAAATGCGAAAGCTGGCACCCAAAAAAAACTTGAATAATTCGCAAGTTTGTTAAGTTTCGCTGGTTTCCTCACTAATATTCCGATTGTGGTCAATATTTATTCGTTCCCTCATCTCTCCGGACCCAATAATCCAACAATTCTATCATGCAAAGGGTATGGAGTAAGATTAATGTGATTGTTGTTATGAGAGGTATTGTTGATTATATTGCTGAAATGGGTGTTCATCCCATTAATAATTTAGATGATTCTGTTGAATTTATTAACAAACATATATCAGCTTCATCTTATAATGGGTATGATTCTGATGAGAAAAACAGCCCAACAGAAAGAAAAGACATTTCAAATAATAAGAAAACGTTTAGCAATTATTTTCGCTCATATTTATTGTTTTATTTCTAGCTTTATGCATCTATGGCGTCCTTTAGTTAATGTCCTGTTTTACTTATGAAAAGAATGTGTTTGAAATGTGTTTTGGCTACATTTTTACTCCGTGCTTTGTTCATAGATACTGAGTGCTGATTCTGATATTGATGTTATCCTAATGGAAAAATGGCTAATTTTATCTTTTTGAGCTTCTGAGAAGTATCATTATAATAAGAGAGGTCTATTAACGCTTTATTAAATTTCTAATCTTGTGGTCTTTTGAAAGATGTCTGCTCACTTTCTAACCGTTTTTAGGTCCTAACAGTTGGACAGAGGATAACTTTTGAGTTCCAAGGCAAAAACTTTCTCATAACAGTTAACCAGGCTTTGATGAAGGGACAGGAAAATGTTGGTATTGAGAACTAGAGTTATGTCAGCAGACACCTACATTGTCTTGAAGCAGCAAGGGGTAGTCGGATGCAGATCAATTTTTTGAGCTTGCTTTTTTTTGGGTGGGGCTAAGATGTTAGTGGCAATAGTTTCCGTCATCGGATTTTGGACACTACTAGATTGCATAAGTTGCATTATGATGATGTCAGAGCATGGAAAGAAATGATTAACAACTCCTTTATAGATACTCAAGAGCGTGAATCAGCTAGCAGTAACATCTTTAAGCAGAAAGAATTCAATTTGAAAGCACTTGGCAGTGCAAAGCAATTGGTTTAGTGCATGATGCGAAAAAGAAATTTGGGAATTGTCCATTCATATATGAATACAAATATGATGGAGAAAGAGCTCGGGTAATTCTGAAAGCAGTATTATATTTTGTGTTATAAAAGAACGGAACAATGAGTTGTGTGCATTGCTCTTAATGAATTCCTTGTCTGCTGTGTCTCTCTTATGATTGCACCAGTTCTATTTATTTTGCGGGTTAATGTTCACATTTGCGGCCTTTGATGCAGATACATTTAATGGAGGATGGCAGAGTTGAGATTTTCAGTAGAAACCTTGAATACAGTACAAGAAATTACCCAGATGTTGTTGATACTTAATAGGTATTTTAGTTTAGACTTTACCTGTTTGTTTGTTTGTTTGTTAATGCTATAAACAAATTGGGAGCTAAGTGTGTGAATGAAGCCTTTTGGTATGCGTCGGGGCGAGATACTGAGGTTTGGGCAGTTGCGGATGTTGTTTGCTCCTAAGTTTGTGTAATATTTATCTTGGTGCAGGCTTAAAAGGTCCTCGGTTACGTCATTCATTATGGACTTTGAAATTGTTAGATTTGGAAAAAAATGAATTAATTGATGAACTAAAGGGAGAATGTATTTAAGGAAATGAGAACTGGTAAATGTTTTCTTAGATCATTGCTCATGGGGGCTAGAGGATGGGGTAGTAGGGCCACAGTTGCTGGCGGGTTTCAGAAAGACAGAAAGGGCGAGAGGTAGTTTTAGTTAATCTACGACCAGGGAGGGGAAATTTAGGATGGAGATCTTTGGGGTTGGGCTCGGAGAGGGAGGGTGGTGAGGTGTGTGTTTAGGGGTGATCCGTATCGTTCACTTTATCGAAAAACTTGATCTATAAAAGAATGAATATATTTTTCTTGGATGTGTTCTTTACTTTTTTTGTTAACATCACAGAAAGACTACTTACTACATTCAGATTTTTTAAAGATCTCAAGGGCATGCCAATGTTTAAGGTTATCGAATACCAGGCTGTCGGCCATGGAGGACCTAAGAAGGAAAAAGATTAAGGTGCGATATTTCCGGTAAGTGTTATTTATATAGTATTGTTATACGATATATCATTACTTTTTTTTGTTTTAATAATTTTGTGTGTCTTAAAGCTTAAGACACATTACGGCATGGCGGGTGGTGTTGGATGGTGGACTCTTGATGTTAATAGAAGGTTTAAGTTGTTTTGGCTTCAATTATTCTGATTCTATGTGTTTTTTTTCTACTGCTGTAGAAGCGGCTGAGAGGGGATTGAAACAATAGCATATGGTACTCGCGGATTCAGTTGTTCATCTTGAAACAGTCAAACAATCAGTTGCAACATTCCTTCTAGAAGTCAATAGTAAAACAGTATATCTTCCTGTAGTTAAGGTTAGTCCTAATTCCGAAGCCCTAATGGCATCATTCTCCCTTCATCGTTAATATTAGCATTCCCTTACTTTTGGAGCTTTTAAAGGCTTCCTCTTGATATTTTTTTTGTTGTCATTTACTCGTCCTGAGAGCTGCAGACGGGTTCTGGCGGTACTTAAAGAGGGCGGGGATGGATGTGGCAGCGCAACTGAAGATAGCCGTGTTGAGGGTGACTTACTGCGGAAAACCGGATGCTAGATGTGTGAGTTGATGTGGGTGGTGACAAGTCATTAGTTTCTACTCCTGAGTCCTATTCAAATCCAGTTAAGGTACTTAATCCTAACCTCCAGTTTATTGCTATTATTTTCATGTGTGGTTTTGGTGTTCACTTTATAGAATCGAGGTGAAAAGATTACGATTTTGATTCGATAATCACAGTGTGCTGATAGGTGTTAAACCTGTTCTCTCCTAAAAATCGGTACCGCCAATGTTTGTCTTTTATATTCATATTGAGTTTGTTGAGTGATTAAGTAGACGTGAGTATGGGTTGGAGATAGAGGTCCAGAATAGATGAATATTTTTTATTTGCGTAACTGCTTGTCTTGGGAAATTATAGGGGTGAGCCAATAGTTTTGTGGGAGTAGAAACGAAGACGAGACGGAGGGGGTGCGATTTTTGTGGATTTTGTATTTAGGAGTTAGAATAACCACTTCATAGTTATTATTACAGACTTGTAGTTATTAGATCAAGTAAAGCAAGTCCTTTATATCGGGTTCATTATGGCTTTCACGAAGACAATTACGCAAAAGGACTTGGACTAAAAAATGTTTTCCCTTTTTTATTCCTCTGCAGGCCGTTTCAGCGGCAATCCATAATCGTGAGGGTCTGTTTCTATATTGCAGAAGTCGTTTTTGTTACTCTTGGGTTTCAGAGCATGAATATAATTAATCTTTGCTAAACAAGTATGTGTGGTAATATTTGGGTTTTAAATGACACTTATTATGATATTAGCTCAACTAGCTACAACATGAAAATTGGTCTTTTTGTAGTACACCAGAATTTTAAGTAACATAACATATTACTTGGTGCATTGTAGTACATAGATATATTTTTTACGCTAATTTGTTATACATACGTTTCTGACCAGTTGAAAGGCAGTTTACGTTTCTATTTCGATGCCTACAAATGAGGTTTCGCAGACGATTAGTAAAATTGGGGTACCACACCCGGTAGGGAAAACAGCAAAATCAATGCTCATCCTCTTGCCATCACCTAGGAACCTCCTGTTATCCAAATCATTGAATTAGGTAAACAACTACTCCAGTACTCCTTCCGCTTTCCTTCCATCTTCCCTATTTCCAAATGCTTCCTCACATAATGGAACATATAAGAAAATGCGGCCTTTAGGAGGTGAAAATAAAACCCGAGTTGAGATTTCATTACACCTACTTTAGTAGGTGTTTGTGTACATTGAGTTATTTGTTTTTGTTACTCTTAAGTAATTGAGTTTTATGTGCCAATGCAGGTTTTAAATAACCCTCAAGAGAGGGATTCAAGATATCTACATGTTGTAAGTCACCGAAATTCCCATCTATATGTCTTTGTTTCAAAATTGTACTCTAGATGTCCACCAAAAGTAGTAGTACATATGGTAACAAGACCCGTTCCAAATTAAACGATCTTTGTTTTGGATTGTTTGCTAGAGTGATGAATATTTCGCTACTATATTTCGGTGATTATGACGTTGAATACTATTGTTTCCCCTTTACTTTTGACAATATGCTCTCATCAATTAGTTGCATTTACTGCCTTTTAAACTACAACAAGGTGGTTGCCGTCATCAGTAAAGGTGACATTTTCATCATAATGACATATTTTAAAAGGCTAAAATGACATTTTTTTCGTATAAAAAGTTCCTACAAGAGTAGGTGAGGCTAGATTGTTAAAAATAAAACATGAGTATGTGAAATGGGGCTTGCTGGAGCGAAGAGCGGGAATAAAAACTGAATATGCATGGTTTTGTCTTAGATGGGCAAAAGGAGAGGTAGTCTTTGCTTGCTTTTGTCAAGATTGAGAGGGATGATGTGAAAGGAAGATGGGTCGAAGGGTAAGAGGAAGGCACATAGCGTTAGGCTTAACTCCTGACCTACGTGCTTTTCAATCTGAACATGTCAGTTATTGATTATTAAACTACTATACATATTACATGGCCTTTTGTTATAGCTTTGTTAATCAATGTCAAAATGACAATGATGGAGTTATTGAGTAGTATTGACTCTAGCGGTGTACTGAAATATGCAATTATTAGTGCATTCCTAAGGTTCGCCAATGTTTGTTAGTATTTTGTTTGAGTTAATGATTATTGTTATTTGTTGGCAGCAACCTGTTTCCACCGGATAAAGAAAAATTAAAATAGCCAAAGGACACGAAGAATAGAAACAAAAAGATAATGAGAACGAGAATGAGGATTAGAAGATGAATATCCAGTATTTCTAATTTGTTAATGATATGAAATCACTTGCATCTTACGAGTTCATTCTCGGGAAAAGTTTTACAAACAAGTACAAAGCTTTACTATAATTTACAGGCTGTTGTGGTCTATGTAACTTTGTATTGTCATACATTCTATATTAGTTATTTTGAGGATCCAAATGTAACTACCTCATCTCTATTTCACTCAATGCTTTTTGTTTGTGTGAAATATAACACATGTTTCAGATTATGTGAAACACAACGGTTTATATTCTATTGCTATACTTCCGACTTACTTTCACTTAGTATTTCACCAAATTGGGGCACCGCGCCCGATAGGGCGCGGTGCAACAACTAGTCACTTCAAAAATCATCCTGCTAATTTCACACTTCCACCTCGCTTATCTCCTTCGTTGCCGCTGTCGCACCGCCATTAATTTCTCTATCCTCAACTTCACTATCCACAACATATTCTCATCATAGTACTCCTCGTAATCGGTTCTGACGTCACAATCATCAACGCCTCCCTGAGCATCGGTTTCCCCGTCGTAATCAACGATTTCAGTAGTCCGATAAAGAAGATTATAGTTGATTACTCATCTGACATTGATATCGCGTTCTCCGTCGATGGCTTCTCTGTCACGCAACTTAAGTCACATCTTTACTTCTTCACCCCTGGATCACTCGCTGAAACTGTGTTGTCTTCTTCTCCCACCAACTTTTCAATTAATATAATAATTGAATGAGCGAAGGAAATCCCAAATCATCTGCATTTTACAGTAGTTACGGACTACGGTGCATCCTTAATTTGATTGAAGAAACAATCAATTTGGGCAGTCAATTTAAACACAAAACTTATCACCAACTCTAATCTATTGCTTCTTGAAAAAGGGTATTCAATTAGCTTATATAGTAGTTAGCATAAATGACAAAGGAAGAAGAAGTTTGGAAGAACAAATTTTAGAAAAAAATCCAGGAAGATTTTGGAAATAAATGGAAGAAATAGGAAAACAATGGAGGATTAATAGGAAACCAATGGAGGAAGAAATAGGAAAGTTATAATTAGAATAAATGATAAAGGAAGAAGAGGAGGATTGTAGAAGAAAGCAAAGGCAACCTACAAAAATTTGAAGATAACCGGTTGTCACCTGTTAAAAAGAGGATAAGAGCACTAAAAGATAAATGATGGTATAAATTAGATTATTGTGGGTTAAACAAGTTGAGATTATTTTGAGAAGACGAGCGATAGTTTGGATTATTCCTATCAAATAACCCTTTTTATTTCCATGACTTTTAATTTTAACATTTTTCAAATTTGGAATCTAGAATATTCAAATGAAATAAATCTTTGATCTTTTATAGTATGATTTTTCAACATAAAGCCAATAGTGATACAAATGCGGAAGCTTTAACGAACTTAGAATCGTCACGTGGGAAGCGCGACAATCTAACGGAAAATAACGAATTAAAAAGGGATATTTAGTCCGCAGTTCTACCTCGAACCCGGTGCTAATAACGCTGAGATTGGAGCCCAATCCTCAAACGCCAATTCGAAGTACAATCTTGAATTTTGTATACAAACTGATCCGTAATGATCAAAAGCTTGCAACGGTTTTTGTTTATTTCAAAACTTCAATATTCATGATAATTTGCTAATACTTTTGCAGCTCTTCGGTTTTTATAGGACTCGAATGAGGCTGTCTTTTAGGTCACACAAACTATCTCCTAAAGATATTATTTGCTAAATAAAATAACGTAAAATAAGGAAAGAGTTTTATTTTGTATCATACTCCCTTTCTTCAAAA
>JAGPOY010004471.1:9657-19891 GCA_018983105.1 Silene uniflora | reverse complement strand
ACCAAAAATGCACCATCAGAGACTGAAGCTTTGATGTTACACTTACCGGTATGCGAAATACCGATAGAGAGAAAAGAGATAGTGAAGAAAGAACAGAACGAATAAGGGTCAGTTTACCGGCCGAAGAAAGAAGAATGTTATTCCAGGAGGAAAGCCTACGTTTGGTATTATCAACAAGAAATTTAAATAAGTCCCTCTTAGAAGGCCCAATACTCGTTGGTAATCCAAGATAGTTACCAAGATCTTGCTTGGCAGTAAATTTGTACTTGTTTAAGCTTTCCTTGACCGTCATAAGAGAGCAATTCGGGCTAAAAAGGATAGAGGACTTGTCTTTATTAATGCATTGCCTAGAAGCAACACAATATTCATCAATGATGTTCATAAGAAAGTCCAAGTCCCCATAATCACCTTGAATAAAAAATAGAGAATCATCCGCAAATAAAAGATGGGAATTATCCGGTCCATTCTTGCATATTTTGATACCCTTAATGAAATTGCCATCTTGAGCGTAGAGAATCATTTGAGAAATAACGTCCGTGCAAAGCGCGAATATATACGGAGATAAGGGATCACCTTGCCTAATCCCACAGCAAGGTTCCAAATGTTCCATAGGAACTCCATTAATCAAAATATCATAAGTAACAGTTTCAATGGTGCTCATAATAAGGTTAACCATAGAGCCTGGTAAATTTAAACTCGATAGCACCCTCGAATGAATTTCCAGTTAAGTCTGTCATAAGCCTTACTCATATCAGCCTTAACTGCCATCAATCCCTTCTTACCATACCTCTTATGATTGATAACATGGAGGATTTCTTGGGCAACGATTATATTATCCGCAATACTTCTATTTGGGACGAAAGCACTTTGGAATGGACCAACAAGGTTATCTATTACCCCTTTCAATCTATTAGCAATACACTTAGTAACAACTTTCATTATGACGTTGCAGAGGCTAATCGGTCGAAATTCCCCAACACTTTCCGGGCTATCAGTTTTAGGAACGAGAACAATGAAGGTTTTATTGAAATCTTTAAGCACCGAACCTGAATTGAGAATATTGAGAGCTCCGTTAATCACATCCTTCTTAACAATAGCCCAATACTTTTGGTAGAAGGCTGCGGGTATACCGTCAGGACCCGGAGACTTTAAGGGTCCTAATTGGA
The DNA here is from genome assembly GCA_018983105.1 of Silene uniflora. Taxonomy (NCBI): domain Eukaryota; kingdom Viridiplantae; phylum Streptophyta; class Magnoliopsida; order Caryophyllales; family Caryophyllaceae; genus Silene; species Silene uniflora. Next base: position 18,725 of record JAGPOY010004471.1, on the reverse strand, counting down.
AAACGGCTTGCCTTACTTCATTTTTCGAATAAACACTGCCCAACTTGAGCCTCTCTTCAGAGCTCACTTTACGCTTGAGGTTATCAAAGAGGTAACCATAATTGCTCATGTAATCTTCAAAACATTCTGGTTCGGCGTCAGAATTGAAAATGGTAGAGAAGTGTTTAAGAAATAAGCCACTAATCTCCTTCATGTCAAAGGTCCAATCATTAGACTCCTTCTTAATACCCAATATAATATTAGCACCAGATCTTCCTTTTACCCAATTAAAGAAAATTTTTGTGCTAGTGTCACCCTCACAATTCCATCTTAGTTTGGCACGTTGTCGCCAATATGTGCCAGCAGCAAGAGCAAATTCCACAAGCCTTTTATGGCATGAAATATAGTTATCCGTGTCACCACCATTCTCTATGTCTAGAAGTTGGGACTCAAGTTCCTGATCAAAAGCACTCCACTTAAGTCCCCATTCGTCTTTTTTATTACAAGCCCAAATACGGAAGGCATTATTGATACGACGTAGTTTGGACAAAAGAACATGAGAGGCATCTCCTTTATCATATCTCTCCCAACTTTCTTTAACAAGACTACTACATTCCACATAGTCAAAACACCAAGCCTCGAGCCTGTAAACTTTCTTCTTGTTATTGAGGACCATATTTGTATCAAGAATTATAGGTGCATGATCCGAAATTTGGATAGGTAAGTGCTTGATGAAGGTATTTGGGAATAGGGAGAGCCAATCATTGGATGCAAAACCTTTATCCAGTCTTTCATAAATACGGTGTGGGCTCTCCCTATTATTACAACAGGTGAACCTAGGACCCTTAAAGGGGATGTCCATGAGACAAAAAGAATTCTTCCAGTAAGAGAATAAGTCAGCTCCTCTAATCAAATGATCACCACCTAACTTATCCGAAGAATACTCCACTTGGTTGAAGTCTCCAATAAGGAGGAAGGGTTTGTCGAGGGAATTAAGCAGATGAGAAAAAGAATCCCACACGGCTCCCCTTTTTGCATGATTAGGTTCACCATAAACACAACACAAGTACCACATACTACCCTTACATTGATTGACCAAGAGGATAATGAGATTGGAGCTGATAAAGACACATTCTAATTTACAACTACTTTTCCATCCAACCCACAAGCCTCCTTTTAATCCATCAGCATCACATCCAACCGACTGAAGGAACCCCATGGGTCGTAAATGAGTATTAACTGATTGTACATTTCATTTAGTTTCAGAAAGGAACAAGAAATCTAGATTATTTTTGAAATATCTACACAAAGCTCTAATTTTAGGAATAGAAGGATTAAGCGGGTCCTTAAGACCCCTACAATTCCAAGCTAAGCCTTTCATAGAAGACGATAAGTTTGAGACCACCGCATCCAGGACATCCAACAACCTAGCCGGAGCCAAACTTTACCCTACCCTGGACATCTTATACACAAGAAACCCCATCCGCCAATAGAACTAGAATTTCACCAGCTCCAAACTCCAAACAAGCAGACCCAGCCGATACATTCAGAAGACACGTCATTCAAACGAAAAACCATAACCCCAGCCTCAACAAACCAAAAAACAGAAAGGGATCCGACAACCATCAATGCGACCAGCAGGGTGCCCGAAACCAAAAAAAACACACAAAGCAAAACTGCCCAAAGACAGCAAGCCGCAAATAAAGACCCAAACCTCACCTAATACGACACCCAATTGTGTAAACGTGGCCGGAAAGAAGACCCATCAGCAAAGAGACTATAACGACCAAGACACCCTAAGACACCCGATTCACCCAGCAAAACCTCCTAGGACCACCGCCAAACAAACAACACGACCAAACAATGGGTCCAGACCGACAGACAAAGAAATGAGACTGATAGGTGGGGGAAGTGAGGGGATCACCATATCATTCCCAAGACGAAAAACAGCGGAGAGACACATATCGTCTCAGACACATACAACTAAAAAATCAGACGAACCAATCCGGGGGTGGGGGGAATGGGGGGATCACCCCTAGATTGGAACAGACCACAGCGGCGACAGGACAAGGTAGCGGAGTGCCGGGAAACGTCACGGAGGGTTAAAATCCAGGCCAGCGAGATAAGCTTCTATACCGCTTATCAACCAACAACAAAATCATAACCACCAACCACGCACGTACAAGGACAATAGTCGGACAAGGACTGAGGGAAGACGAGCCCGTCAGAGGACACCATAAACCACCAAGGCAGGAGCACACAAGTCGCAAAGGGGTCAGATAACCCATAACCATAAGGAAACAAACTGGGGGAAGGACAATCCCTTTGAAAAGGAAGACGACAAACGGACCTCTGAAAAAAGGCCAGAGAAGCCAACACCGGCGGCAAACTAAAGCGATGGAGCGGTAAAATTCAGAAAACGATTAATTTGGGGGTTCTAAGGTACGATGAATGTCGTATTGCCGGAGATAGAAAATGGGGATGACCCATCTCCGGCGAAAGGGTAGGGGTCGAAGAGAGGGGGCAGGTGTGGAGGATGGAGACGGCGGAGCAGAAGAGTCTTGCGATTTAGGGTTTTTCTATTTTCGGAGAGAGAGTGCTGAGAGATATTTTCGTATACTAATGGTTTGAAACTATTGTGTTGATGATGAGAAGTCCTTTAATCCTTGTCCCTAAATCTTATGATTGTCTAGCAAGTGTTGAATGACAGGTACACAAGAGAGGTGCTTATGGTGAAAGAAAGATGGAGCCTTGAGTGAAGACGGATTCTGTGTTTAGCTCCATTGTAAAAGTGTAAGCTTTAAGTTACTCGTAACAGTTGAACTAAACAGTCCTAGTGACTGTTCAGTTAAAACTTAGCTTACTTGACAGGCACGTCATTAAAGTTTTCGGATTTCTTAGCTATATTTCCTATTTTATTCTGAACGAGATTTTGGTAAAATAAAGTCTTTCTTACTTTTGGTAAGTTGTTGAAAATATAGGATATCAGTGGTTGCTTAATATAAGGAGTCAAAGGTTGGTTGTTTTGGAAAAGATTTTATAAGATAATTTCTATTATCTTATAGAATATTTTTATTTCTTAAAAATAAAAATATCTTGGCAAAGAAGACTCCTTTATATACTTGAAGTTTTTAGAAATCAGTTTACACGTTTTTCTGAGCTTGAATTTATAATCATTTTGCAAACAATTTTTTCAAAGTTTATTTGAGTTTCATTTTTGCAAAATACTTTTGGTTCGTGCCTTTGAGTAAGCTTAATCGAGTTCTTAATTCTTGCATCTCTAAGTTTATCGTTGATCTCCATTGTTCTATATTGAGAACCATATAAGGAGATAAACTTGAGTTGTAATTTTCATTTTGTTAAGAGAGATTCATTGGGGTACGGGTTGTACTCGAGTAGCACGATCGGGGTTGATCGTGGGGATTTACTTTGTAATCGGGTTTGGTTATAAAGTGAATAAAAGAGAGAGGGTGGACGTAGACCTTTAGAGAGTAGGTCGAACCACGTTAAAAATCGTGTGTCGCTGATTTTCTTCTGTTTTTCGTTTGCTTTACATTTCGTTTGTTTTCCATTCTTTCACGCTTTCGCTCAAACAAACGGTACAACACAACTCTGATTGTCTGAACAGTCAACGAGACTGTTCAGTTATCCCGAGTACTGTTTCAGAAAGAAAATCGTGAACGCTTTTCCGCTTTAATTTAAAAAAGGGTACTTAATTCACCCCCTCCCCCTCTTAAGTCCCGGATTGATAAACTCATCAATTGGTATCAGAGCCTCGTGCTCTTGATTGCCTTACCGCATTGAGTTTGATCCTTTTGAGTTTATCTTTTATCTCGTTCTTTATGGGTTTCAAATCTGTCAAATGTCCTGTCTTCGATGGCACGGACTATGGCTGGTGGAAAAATCGTATGATGCATTTCGTACAAGGGACGGATTATGAGTGTTGGGTAATCATCCAAAATGGTCCTCTCGCTATTACTGCCACCAATGTTAATGGTGTTTTTAGTGAAAAAGCACCTAAGGACTACACAGCGGATGATTACAAAAAGGCAGAGAAAAACTCTAGGGCCATATCACTCTTACAATCTGTAATAGGTGAATCTGAAACGAGTCGTATTGCGGGATCTAAAACGGCTAAGCAAATATGGGATAGTTTACAATTAGCCCATGAAGGAACTGTGCAAGTAAAGAAACAACGCATTGATTTGTTAATGCAACAATATGAGTCCTTCAAGATGCAAAAAAATGAGTCTATTAAAAGCATGTCGTCACGTTTTTCAAATATAACAAACGAACTTTCCAATCTTGGTAGAACTTTTGAATCCGAGGACATAGTCCGTAAAATATTAAGAAGTCTATCCAAGAAATGGCTATATAAGGTTACAGCTATAGAAGAGGCTCAGGATTTAACTCTTCTCACCTATAAAGCATTAATGGGATCTCTTATGGCACACGAGTTAATTCTCGATGGTGATGTAGAAGAGAATCCCAAAGCTAAGGGGTTGGCATTAAATGCATTCTCAAGTGATAGTGAAAGTGATCTTGAGGATGAAGTAGCTTTGCTTTCAAAACGAATTGCTAAAATAATTAGGAAGCAAAATCAAGGAAAGTTTGACAGTTATAAATCAAAGAGATCTAGTCCATCACATTCTTCATCATCGGCTTCTCGTTCTCTGTCTAGAATGGGATGCTTTAAATGTGGTGAAAGAGATCATCAGATCCGAAATTGTCCCAAATGGGAAAATGAGAAAACTAAAGAAAAACGTGAAAAGTCTAAGCAGGAGTACAAACGTGCAATGATAGCTGTTGTATGGGGTGAGTCCGATTCAGAGGACGAGGAACCCGCTGAAAAAGAAAAAGATGAGAAATTCTGCTTACGATCTACCTACAAGCCAAGATCTCAAAGGAAGAAGGATGACGACTCCTTAAGATGTCTCATGGCTCATTCATAAGCTTCAGATAGCGACTCAGAAGATGAGGTAAATCTCTCAAATCTTAAATTTAAGATTAGATCCCTATCTAAAGAAAAAATTGTAAGGTTGTTTGATAAAACCCTGGATACGAGTTATGAACAAAACAAACGTCTGGAGGCTATGCAATCTGAGATTGAAAGCATTGCGGAGGAGAATATAGAGTTAAAACGTAATTTAAAGAACATAAAGAAACAAACAGTCGACTAGACTGTTCAATCTGAACTTACTGCTGAAAATGAATCTTTTGTTAGCAAAATCCAAGTTTTAACAAATGAACTAGACGAAGTCAAGAAAATACATGCTGCTAATTCCACCTCCTATAATGAAATGTGCTCTAAATTTGATAGACTTAATGTGGATTACACTGCTCTTCTTGATAAGAACAAACATTTACTCATAAATATTGAAAATCTTGAAATTGATTTAAGTAATGCTAGAAATGTTGTTGCTAAATGGGAAGGTAGTAGTACCGTCCTTGATTTCCTTGTCAATCAATCAAAGAACACTAATAAACTTGTATTAGGCTATGATTCACGTTCTGACCCTCGACAAAGCAATTCTCAATATCGTACTGTCTGGGTCCTTGAACAGAAACTAAACACTCCTCCCGACTGTTCAAAACAGAATGTCTCCAGAATTGAAGAAATTAAACGACCTAAGCCTATTGAGAGAGATTTTTGCAAGCGTAAGTATGTGGGTCTACCTGAATACATTCTTTGCAAATTTTGTGGTCACCCAGGTCACGTATTTAACGCCTGTGAAAAACGGTTGAGTCATCTTGATCATAACATAAGAGTTGTTAAGAAAATGTGGATTAGGAAAAATATTTTAGACACTGTCCGTCATAAGAAGGGACCCGAACTTGTTTGGGTTCCTAAATCTTCTTGTAACACCCCCATATACCAAGGCCCCTTACCAGGGTCTACTCTAGCATATAGGCGTGCTACCATCTCGGTTGCCTGAGGTAGTGAAGATCAAGAAGTAAACAACAAGGACAATTTATTGAAATGTATAAATAATGTAATCGTTTACAACCAAACGTATCTCAAACAACGTGAAACTCAATGTCTGACAAACTGAAATCAAAACTAGAAATGGCGGAAGCTATGACTGAAGAACTAGACTCGGCTGTGTCCCCTCCATTAGACTCCATCAACAAGATCACCTGCTAAAGTCTGCTCACCACCCCGATGGATCACAGTAGGTCAAAGACAACAACAACGGGGTCAGCAATCATCACCAAACATATCTCATGCGACATAAACAACATTAACGCAGCGGAAACCAAGTACTCCGTATTAAGTATTTAAGTCATAATCTCTTTCAGCCAGATACCCATCGCAACAGGTACCCATATCAGCCAGTGACACAGCCTCGTCACCACAACCACTCATCGCAACGAGTGAAACCCTAAGTTCCTTAATGTGCACATCCCCCTTGTGATGAGATTCACAAGGGGCGATCAAAGGGCGTGGTCCACTCCCATATGGACTCACTCAGCCGGAACCATCATCATCATCATCACAATTCATATCGATAATCATATAGTCATTTAAACAACCAATCAATCAACCGTCACAAATGAATTACTGAGTAGGGAAACCCTACCTGATAGCAAATCCGCAAGCAAGCAACACAATTAATCGGCTAGAAGGCACTACTACAAAATACTAAATAGACATCAGATTTTTTTAGCAATGGGCATCAGATTCACAACCGGTGTTAAGTTGAGTGATGTCCATTATAAGAGCAATAGACATCGGATTTAAGTCTGATGTCTATTGTTCAATAGACATCTGATTTTTGGAAAAATCTGATGTCTATATCGTCATATGGACATCTGATTTATAGAAGTCTGATGTCGATTACTTGTTATAGACATCAGATATCTTAAAAATATGGTGTCCATTTTAAAAGATAGACAACGAGTTTTTACAAAAATCTGATGTCCATAATTATTAAGTTTAATAAAAAAAAATTATTTATTACGATATTGTGGCCCAAAACATTACTCATACACATGATCACAAATACAAAACAATCCAATAATTAACCCCAAGCATCTTTATACAATTAACCGATTATCCAAAGTCAATTACAAAAACCTTTATACATAATCTGTAACCTAAGAGCACCCATGCTTTAAACCAACTATCCCACCTGCGAATGTCGGACATTCTGCCTCTAGCTCTTTAACTTCTTGACCTGAAAGTTGACACCCACAGTAAACTTAGAAATAAGAAAACGACTGCAAATATAGGAAGAGTATCTTGAAGCATCATTCCAGATAGCATTATTAAATTACTACTGCAAATAAAAGGATACAACCATCTTATTCAAGAGAGAAAAGTATACCTATAACAATAATAACAATGATGGCAGCAAATATAATCATTCGCTCATATCCCCTGTGATAGATAGAAGTGATAATACAAGAGTTTAAAGCTTTATTCTGATGCCAGATCATATATGAAGAGATCATGTCACTTCAGTTTGAGGTAACTATAATAGAAGCGGTTCAGAGAGTAAGAGTAATTGAAGCTAAAATATGACATCTGACCAAAAGACAATTATTTTACATAAGCAAACTTGTATCTCTATAAAGCTGTAAATGAATGAACTCCCTCGAATAAACTCAAGTAACTGTTTATAGATTTTCACAAAGAGAGGGGAAGACATGTTAAGTGAGATAAAATTCCAACTTTAATTATGAAATGCTAAGGACTACTAATAAGTCCAACCTATAATATTCAGCTAATCCCCAAATTTGCAAGAAATAATTATACAAAAAAAAAGGAATAAATGAGAAGATAGTTACCTAGGATACAGGCAGCACCAGCATAAAGCAAGCAGGCAGCGACAATAGCTAACAGCAACAGCAGCATCAGGCTATAACAACTATCAGCATAACACCAGCGGGAAGCGCACAACAACAACAACTAACACTCAGCGAGCACAGCACAACACGAACACTAGCACAAAACCTTTCGGATCCTGCATCAACGACAAAAACTCTGAAACATGCAACATCTTAAGCTAAAATTTTACGAAAAATCTGAATGGAAAGACTTAATCAATACAATGCAATTATCAGCTATCAGACTTAATCAATACAATGCAATGCCTGCTACATACCCTCATCCGCACATTCTTAGCTCACATGAGTCACGTCCATTCAAATCTGTTCATCCATTTTTTGTCCCTGCCTGAACAATGAGTGTCATGCAACAAGCCTGCATCAGTATCCTATCTGTTCTGCCATAGTTTTAAGACTCTCCAACACAAGGTCCAGTCTGCATCATACATCCATGTGAGATATTCCTCTACCAATATCCCCACCTTTACTATTTTTATTTATTTATTGCAATATTAATGATCTTATCAACAACATCTTTTTCATCTAGCTAGCCTCAATCAAATTGACATCACATGTACTATCACTTTACATTTAATTTCATAAAACTTATCTATTTAATTACTAAGTGGTTTCCTTTTTTACCTAGCTATAAGCATTTAGATAAACAATTTTGCCAAAAGTTGATCTACCAGGTAAGGTAGTCATTCATTAGCCTTCTTTTCATCACCTTGAGTTATTCAAAAACAATTTATGTATGAAATGCAGAGTGATTCATATCAAGCAAGTAGCAACAGGATGCTACAATCACTACTACAAATCCCTTACTTTCATGACGCTTCACCCTCGACGCTTTTATAAGCGTCGACCTCATATTCACCCTTTATCTTATTTTAATGCCTTTTTTTATAATAACCGCTCATATTCCTAGGTGAGCGCGTATCTGAAAAATTAAACCCTATGAACCCTCTTTTCTAAAAATCTGAAATCCTCTTCAATGTCCTCTTCATCTTCATCCATAGAAAAAAAAAACCTAAATAAAAACTTCCGATCTAATAGTTTTATACGAGACACCTATCCTACTGTTTGCTAAAACCTAGGGAGACACCAATATCAACGGCCACCAGCACTTGATCGATGTCCTTCCCCTCTGTCGGAGCGTCTACCTGATCGCCCTGCCGCTTAGATATATCCGTTTCCGCCATCATGTCAATTACTCAACCGTCCTTAGCCCTGCGACGCCTCAACTCCTCAGAAATATT